>JAAAKG020174810.1:0-52962 GCA_010014905.2 Druon quercuslanigerum | reverse complement strand
TTCCCGCTCTTTCGATTGCCGTTGTCAAAAATAGGGGTTCCCATTAAAAAAAAAATTGACCTTGAAATAACCTTGAAGATCAAGTTCAAGGTCAAATTCAAGGTTGCCACTGAATGCCTCGTTACAAGTTACTTCGAGAATGACCTTGACCGTTTTGAAAAAATATTTACCTGGAGATATTTTTAGTAGTGTCGAGACTTTTTGAACACCCTTTATACTTTTACTTTTAAGTAACAACCAATTTTATATATTTTGAAACCAAAAATACGAATCTTCATAAAACCAAATTTATTTTAACAAAAAAAAAAAAAAAGAATTTCCTAATCAAGAAGATCGTTGCCCTGTAGCATGCAAAAAAATTTTTCTATGCATTTTTAGACCTTCTTAAATTAGCACTGATGTATTTCCATGAAAATTGGTCATTTTTGCTTTGAATATTCTACTGGTCGCTAAAAATAACTTTGTTTCGGTGAAAATGTATTTATTTAACATATAAAGTAACTATTCTATTTTTGTTTACAAATTTCTAGTTTAATGTTGAAAATTAATCTATGACAATAAATGTATTTTTATAAATAAATTTATAAATAGGCTTATATTTATCATTTAGTTGAAAATTAATTTTTTGATCTCATATTTCATTCGTAAATTAGAGTTTTTTTAAAAACTGATATTTTTCAGTTAAAAGTACGAGTATATCGATGAAAAAGCATGCGTTTTGTTTAAAATTCGTCTATTGTGGTAGTAAATAGATCTTTCTTGCTTGAGAAATTCGTTTTCGTTGAATGTATTCATATTTTTATTTGAAAATGCAACTATTTTGTTGAATGATGAACTTTTTAAAAATTAAATTTCATTTTTGCGACGATTCGTCCTTTTTGGCTGAATTGAACTGTTATTATTGTCTAAAAAAAATGTTATTTATCGAAATCGAAACTGCCTCACGTTTCATTGAGAATTCGTCTTTTTAGCTCGAAAATATATACAATTACTGTAAAGTACAAATTTTTCATAGCAAATAAACTTTATCGTTGAAAATTTATACTTTTGGTTGGAATTTTGTAAGGAAATTCAAGTATTTACTTATAAGTAAAGGTATTCACTGGAAAATTCAATTACTTGGTAGAAAATTAGGTTTTTTCTTAACATGTCATAATGGCAGCTTGTAAACTAATTCCTTTTGAAGATAATTCGCCTTTTTAGCTAAAAATGTTTTCTAATTTTGTTGAAAAAGTATATATTTTGTTGCACATTCGTATCTTTTATATGAAAATTAATCTTCTTTACAAAAAATTTAACTATTCCATTTTTGTAACAGTAAGTGGCAGACCTATAAGTAGTAATGAATCTTCATTTAGTGCTCAAGTTACACCTTATCATCTTCTCAAATTCAGAAGAAGGGCGAGTGAAACAGCTGTTTAAATTAAAGTATGTTTATCAGGCTATTCGAGCTTGTTTTTTTTTTTGCTACCAGCAAACGTTTTTCGAGCTGTCAAGTAAAATGAGTGTGAAAAGGCGTAAACTGTAATAATTAATACATTTAGTCAAGTGAATATATAAGTGAAGTGGGTTTAATAAGATGTGTTGTGAAAGAAGTTCTATACGAAAGTGGTAAGTATAGATTCCAACTGCAAGATTTCATGTTATTTATTGAATTAAAAGTATTAATTATATTGCACTTCTTGTACACACTCATTTGACTTGACATATCGAAAAACTGTTGCCATTACAAAAGAAAAGAAACTCGTATAAGCGGATGATCATACTTTCTTTTGAAAATCTGTCGCTCTTGCACTTTTCTACTTGCGTTAGAAGAAGACTCGTAGCGTTTGTGCACTGATTGAAGAGCGATTAGTATACTAACAGGCCTGGCACTTTAGGCTGCCGGTGCTCCTGCCGAATCGCATGTGCGGAGATCGGTCTCCTTATTATTCCTTCATGAGTAGGCGAAATAATATAATATTATTGCTCGATGAGAAAATATCGCCGTACAAGGGTTTCGCAACAGTGAAGCTGGGCTTACCAGAAGGCAGTCTTTGGCTGGAAAGACTAAAAAGTGTCACTGTTGGCCGTAACAGTCTACTAATAGGCCGTAATAAATCTTCTGGTACGGCTGTTTCCTTTATAAATGATGCCTCCCGCCGGGCTTGGCAGAAAGTATCCTTCCCAAAAACAGAATGTGATATGAAAACAAAAATAAAAGTTTTTCTTCTTAATATACATAGCGCTGATGCAGTTCAAAGAATACATAATGTTGAAATGGTTAGGTGATACTTTTTAAATTTCCATAATTATTATGTATTGCAAAAAGTGATACTGTCACTATGTTGTCTATTATGGGATCGTTCACAAACTACGTGACGCGTTTATCTTTTGTTTATATTGTAGTATCCTTTTCATTTAACGGAAATAATATTCTTATCTTCATTTAAACAAAAGAAAAACGCGTCAAGTAGTTTGTGTATGATCCCTATTATGTAGTGAGCAATGAGCCGTGTAGAAGTAATAAGAAAATATAGTGAATATAATACTTGACAATGGAGTATTGTCCGCGTTGATTTTTGAAAAATAGATCATTTAATATTCGAAAGGATGGAAATTTTGTTATTTCCAATAATAAGGATTCAAAATTAAATTTTTGAAAAGTAAAATTTTTAAAAAATTGTATGAATTTATATGCAAAAAATTTTTAATTTGACCATTTGAAATTAAAAATCAAATTACATATTTCGAAGTGACAGCATTTGAAATTGTAGAAATTTAAATTTTTATTGAATTCATAAAAATGCGATGTAACACAAACATTTATTTTACAATTGTTTGGAAAATCGAAAGAAAGTCATCTTTATTCTCCGCAGTAAAAATCGAAAAACAAATCTCAATTGTAATCCTGGAAAATGGAATTATTGTGAAACAACGTCCTAGATAAAAAGTAGGGTTAAATGGGAAGTATTAAAAAATCAAAAAGTGTATACTCCATATAATTGACATTCACCGGAAAGAAAAGAAAATATGTAGCCGTGAAGCATTGTGGCATTATAACTTTTTGGTACGTAAACCTTAAAAATGTCTATTACTTTCGGTACAGTTCTTTGTTCAGAAATGAACAATGTTTAGAGTGTGTAAAATGTTAGTTCTACTCATCGAAGTTGCACGAATTCATTTTTAATTGGAATATTGTAACTTATAAATAGGGAAAAATTTATAATTCAACGTTCACCGTAAAACTTCGGAATTCTATAACTGAAACCATTGAACAATGAAGAAATTATTCCATTTTTCAATAGCAATTTTTGGTTTTACTGACCTTGCAAGGTCAAAGTTGTTGGAAAATGTTTGGAATACAAAGTTTTCTATTTAAAAGTACATACTTTCTATTTTCAACGTTTCTGTGCAATTGTAAAGGTCTACATTGTCTACAATATAGAAAAAACAAAATTTTCTCTATGGTGCAAATGAAGTTGAATTTATGGTTTCATTGTAGACAATTAGGCCTCATCAATGTTTACGATGAATCATAATTTTTTTACTTTAATGAAAATTTATATTCGGATAAATTCTATTTTCAATTTCACCACCTCCCTGTCGGAATTGTGTTAATTCAGAATAACATACATTTTGGATAAAAAGTTTAAATTTTGAAATCTTGTATTAAACCAGGGGTCTCCACAACCCTCAGTTGCAGCGTGACCCAGGATCGCTCGGGCTTTTGCAAGATGTACCAATTTCTTTTCGACGGGAAACTCAGAGGGAATTTATGACCCCTCGAAAAAAGATCCGAGTTGGAAGGGCTCGGAAGAAATTACAAATAATAATAAACATATGTGGTCATACAGAAATTTAAGCCGTTCAAAATTTAAGAGTTTTTTTGTCAAACTGAGAATCTGTAAATAAAACTATTTGACAATAAAATTTGGAAAATAGAAAAAATTAAAAACTTTAAAAATCGATCACTTAATATTCATAGGAATTGTAATTGCATTAGCGCTTTTAAATCAAAATAATCAAAAAAAATAATAATCAAAATAATAATAAGCTGCTAAAATTGTAGAAATTTTAAAATGGAAATTTTTTAAAATTATGAACTTTTCAAATTAAGTTATTCGAAAAAAAACTTTTAAAATAAATTATTTTTGCTTTTTAATACAATTTTTGGAAAAAAGCTATCGGAACGAAAGGGAATAAATGGTTCGCATTGGTATAAAAAGATTGTGAAAATTGTTATTTATTTATTTTTTGTATATCTCTTAGATATAATAATTTAAACAAATATTGAAGTGCATTTCAAATTTTTTTAAACTTTTAATATTGTAACATTTGTCATTAAGGATTTCAAAAATGATTATATTTTTAATAGTAGGTAATAGAAACGCGAGGACGCGTAACTTTTTGGTACTTTATAATATTTTACATTACTTTATTTTCATATAATTTTGTATCTATTTATAGCAATTATTTATAAACAAAACAATTTTTAGGGAATTTAAATTGTGGGTAGAAAAAATTACAATTGCATTGAATATTTTATTGAACAATATTAATGTAACGAAAAGTAAAGATTCATTATTGTATTCTATAATTCTAAATTGTAGCGTGAAGTTTCAAATAGATTAATAAGTGTCTCGAGTGTAGGTTTCCCAGAGGCTCAAATGAGGTACAGTAGAATTGACTGTTCGACACTTCTCGTTTTCGAGGCTGTCAGGGATGCGAACAGAAAGTTCCAGATAACCATCTCTCCTGCGACATGCGAGGATTGAAATCGCGTCCGGCGTACTGGGCGTAGCCGGCAAGGTGTGAGGGCAAGCGAACGAAGGGGAAATCGAGAAACGAGAAGTTTCGTAGAGTCTATTGTACAGGGTTTTGAAAGTTCTGAATCAAAAATAAGTAGATCCGACCTATTGGCCTGGAATCTGGGATCGCTAGTAGATACAGGATCTTTTTGGTAAATAATTTATCTTTTGGGTTAAAAGTTCAACTATTTGGTTTCAACAATAATTTATTTTACTTTTAATTAATTTACTGATTCATTCATTTAAATTTAATCTTTATTTTATTGTAATTTCCATTTCTTTTGTTGAAGATATTTATTTTAAAAATTGGCTTCATTTTTTATTGAAAATGAATCGTTTGAACTCAAATTTTATTTGCAAATTCGGGGTTTTGAGAAGTTATTACTTTCAGTTGAAAACACAATTATATGGTTTAAAATGCATGTGTTTTCTTGAAAATTCGTTTTTTGCGGGATTAAATGGATCTTATTGGTTAAGGAATTCTTCTTTTTTTTAAATTCGGTTATGTGAAGATTCGTATTTTTGCTTTAAAAATATATATAATTGGTTGTTACTTAAAAGTAAAACTACTTATTGGAAATTTAAGTACTTGGTACAAAATTAACTTTTTTGTTAGAATTTTATAATTTCAGGTTGAAAATTTAAACGTTTTGAACATTATTCGCCTTTTTGGCTTCATAGTTTTAACAATTCTGCTGAAAAAGTATATATTTTGTAGCAATTTCGTATTTATTGTTTTGACGAAAATTAATCTTCTTTGAAACAGTTTAACTATTCCATTTTTGGTCAAAAAATTTCTTTTTTTTTAGTATAGAAAGTCTTGGTTAACATATAATTTTTTTCTTTTTAGTTGAATATTCAACTATTTGGTTGAATGCCACATTCTACTGTTCTGTTGAAAATCTTGTTTTCAGCTGCACCCGTCTAGTTGATAATAATTAATCTATTTGGTTAAAAACAAAATAGTGCATCAATTCTGAGCAACAGTATATTCATTGCATACAAGCAGTTGTATTAAAACATATATATTCAAGAAACAAAGAGAAAAAAATGATCAATGTATATGATTGCAGTTTGCGGTTGAAAATTCTGGAACAGGATTTGCTGAAGAAAAGGCTGCGAATTGCCTACCCTTCAAGTTTAATCTTGCAAATTAAATAACTTATTGCACTTCCACACGCTACCGATTCGAGAATACGCAGCATCTTTCTCTGAGTATTTCTTGTCGTAAAATCTGAGAAGGAGAAATCATCAGAAATTACGAAAACTCTCAACAGAAATTGAACGGATTAACCGATTTTCTTTTATCTTTTTTTAATCGTTTCTTTGTTATCTAATGCACCTCATGCAGAATATTCAAATTAAATTCCTTAATCTTTTAATCATTTTTAGTTTCTCTCAGCCGGCTCTTATCTCTAACAATAGCAAAGTTGTGTGAGGCATGACAGGCAATCAATATCTGTCCTGGGCTCGAGCCAGAGTTTTTACGATGTTTAAAGTATTGCCGAAGCAATAACACTCTCGACCACGTGTCGCTTCATTCAAATCGACCCAATCCTATATTCCGTTCAGCATAAATACACTCATGGTGGTGGTTTGCTACTTGCCAGGCGTATAAGATGCATGAATTTACAATTAATTGCAATAAAACAAGAACCAGACCATTTTTCGAAAAAAGCTCTATTTTATTTTCAAGGTTTTAACATTTATATTCTGTGGTTAAAATATAAAATCAAACAATTCATGATTGTAGGAGAAAAGCTTGGCAGAGAAATACATGGGCATTAGGGAAAACTCAACAAGTTTATTATTTTCAGTAAACGGTTCCAAATTGTAAATTTGCTCATTCATATATTTCCTTCATTTTGCAGTACTTCTGTAGTTTCCTGAATGAATTGTAAGCGTACTGGTCGGCATAAGCTAGTCCATGAAGTACGTGGATTCTCCCAAACAATCTCATTTTTTAATTTATTGGCAAGCCTCAATAAGGCATTCTCGAACTTTTGGTTATAGCGGGAATATCCACCCCTACCATCAAAGCTGTAGTATCAGATTGCATTAGGGAGAGAATGTTCATAATGGTATGATTTAATAAATCCTGCAACTTTACTTCACAACGCTTCTCTCTAATTTCATGAATTTTTGGTTAACATTTTTTTTGCCTCTAAAACTTCATGGTAGGTAGAAAATAATTCCTGAGCGTGTTCCCTGGCTACCTTACTTTTTTTAACATATTGCTCTTTTGTTACATTAGCATTTGCAATAAGTGATACAGCTTCCATGACCGACAACCTTGTTGGAGGATTTGCCGCTTTATCTAAATTCTGCAAGTGATGCAACTGTTTAACAGCCTCTTCTTTAGCGAGTTCTTCTGCGTTTATAGTAGATCGCAATTTTTTTATTTTTCTATGCTTGCTTATTTCACTTGAAATACGACCATTGGGGCTGCAAAAAATATGAAGAATTGTAAATAAATCTATTAGGAGTGCTTCAATGAAACGACTGAAAATTTAACCGTTTCCTAACGGCCAATGATTTTCATTATTCAGTAAAATCTCATAAATTTGTCAAAAAACCTTAAGAAATCAAATTTGGTCCGATCAAAGTCATACTTGAGTAAAGTGTTATGTATTTGTTGGAAATGTACATTTTGATATGTCTAATAACAGTTAGGGCTAGTAAATACAATAGTGTTTGGTAACGGTTTGGTAATGAGCACACGGAATGGGCACATTGAATAATTGCGTTGGCACTTGTATAAAATAAGGTAAAGGGCACACGGAGCCAATTAAGGTAATGGGCACGCCTAAATATCACGTAGGCAAAGGATTTGCTGAAGAAAAGGCTGCGAATTGCATACCCTTCAAGTGACGTAGGGAATAGCATATAAACCACGAAATCTATAAAAAGGTAGATCATTCTTGTAACCCATAGGCTGCAGGCCGTAACGCTGGTCAGTCGGACCAAGATTTTTGTATCTCAATTTGAAAATAATAAAGTATACTCTGAGGTGTTAGCCTCAGAGTTTCAAAATTTTATTACATTGAATTCCTCGAATTCAACATTGGTGACAGCGGTTGGTTCCGCAAAACAACAGTTCTTTCTGAAGACTCAGTCCCATATACCTACGATCTTACGATCACCTGAGAGTCATCTCAAAGTAACTTCGGTTACAACAACTTGAACGAGGCCCACAAGCAGGTGGATGAAGCTGGTCAATCAGGACAGTAAGCCCTACCGAGTCCAGAAGGCAGCAAGAGGAGCCAGCCCTCAACAATCTGCAAGAATCCAGTAGCAGCTACAACAAAAAGGAATAAAAAACCAAAAAAAAAAAACAACGTAAGTTAAAAGAAAGAAAAGAGAAGAAAGAATAAATAAAGAAGAAATCGAATTACTAAGAGTATAAGTCTTCTTTATTTTCTGAGGAAAAGGGACTAATGTGTAATCAAAGTTAATTTCATATTAGAGGAGGCAAATTTTTGTAATTCGGGTAAAGTAATACTCTACAAGCCATTAGGTATTACTATTCCTCAATAAAATCAAATACACTACATTTTAATTTGTGCATTGTAGTAGAACAGAGAAATTAGGGAAAAATTAGCGATAGAATCAGACTCTTCAATCCCCTCTACTATTACTGACATACTTGACGAAAACGAGTCCCTAATAGCAATGCCTACATCACGAACGCAAAGTCCAGCAGGAGGAGAAGTTCTGCAAGAAATTCTAAGGTAATCAGAAAGATTAGAATTGAGAATGACCGCCCTAGAAGAACCAAGAAGATTCGATGAAGATATTATGACAGAAGAGGACAACCTAGACTCAGAAGACGAAACATTGAATAATGAAACAGAACATGATTTTACAAAAACATGTAAAATGATCCCTGACTTTACAGAAGTAGGGTTAGAAAACTTCATTCAACTAGTGAAAATCGCGAAAAGAAAGACAAAGAAAAATAAAAGAATTACTTTCTTACATACGATTTCATTTCATTTTAGTTTATCAAGCTCATCGGTCAAAGACCATTTACAGAGATACAATGTTATACATGTAGTATTTATATACATAGGTACTTAATGCTTAAATATATTTGCGAAGATATATATTGTATATTTATTACATGTGTTGTGCTAGTATATTTTTGGGGCCTCGACGTATAAAACATATTCATATACCGCATTACGAAATGTGTCAATGGAGGTTACAAACAGGTCTATATCATGTTTAGTTTTCTCATGAAAATTTATTTAAGTTCGTACACATAGTGTACATTGACGATTGGTAGATCAATTTTGGAGAAACATAGATAAGCTGTTCACTTCTTGTTGTATATGTTGGAACCTGTAACGGTATAATTTGAAGGATTTCAGGACAATCAAATATTCCTCGAATTACTTTAAAGAGAAATAGTATGCTAGTATATGTTCGCCTGCCCTCTAGTGAGCAAATATTCAGTCTTTTCCTTAAATCGGTCAGATCAGAACCTGGTGGAGGATAAGTTCCATATTATTTCTTATGTAGGAATTTTATAAATCTTTTTGGCAACTTTCAATAGCTTTAATATTATTCTCGAAGTGTGGTGACCAGATTACGGATCCGTAATCCAACTTTGATCTCACCAATGTATTAAAAAGAATTTTAAAGGTAGCAAAGTCTCTAAAGTATCTGCTTGCTCTGAGCATAAATCCTAGAGATTTATTCGCACTCAATAACATTTTGTGAATATGGATTTTAAAAGTAAGGCATGGATCGAATGTTATTCCAAGATCAACTATGGTAAACACTCTCTCAATTTTCACATCCTGCATTGTGTATTTATAGTCATACGACATTAATGCGTTGCGGCCTCTGAGGAACGACAGGATTTTACATTTTTGAACGTTAAGTTCCAAGTTGTTTGCAACACACCAGTCCTCAAATTTATTTAAATTATCTTGTAGTGCGTAACATGAGTTGAAATCTAATATTGGTAGAGACAATTTAACATCATCTGCGTGCATATAATGGTGACAGTTTAGCGTAGCCGACAAATCATTAATATAAACCACAAAAAATATAGCAAAAAATATATACAATTATAGCACAAAATTTAAGAAAAAAAAGCAGCAAACACAATTCGTGTATATGGAACTAAAACATTTGCTGAATTATTTGATAGACTAAGAACACTTTTTGGAGAGCGAGAAAGCATCGACTCATTACAAAAACAGAGAGATATGTGCAAAATGGGAAACACTGAGAGCCTAGAGTCATTAATTGGACGATTTATGACTACTCAAGATAAGATCAGGCAATATATCGACAACATGAACGCCGAACTATCTGAAATCTCAATTAGACACGACATTGAAGCATTTAATATGGCGTCAGAAGTGAATACTATTTTAAGAGAAAAACGAAGATTAGCAAACAAAACAACGGCGAATCAACCCATGAGGAAAGAATTCAAGCCAAGATTTGAAAATAAAACACACCTCAGGTAAAGTTAAACTCAAATCTTAAATTCAATCACTGTCTAAATACTGGACATTTGGAAAAGAACTGTAGAGGAAAATTACGAAGATTACCACCTAGGCGGAATGACGATCACTTCATCTCACAGGAAAGAGAGAGTCAGCAATACAACCAGTACCCAGAAGAAGAAGTCCACAGCTAATACCTAGAGATCGACGAAGACACGACACGCCGATTGTGGTTTTAAAATTCCGTCAGATAAAACCATATGAATGTGTCATAGATACAGGTAGTAACGTATCTATCATTAAAGAAAGCACATTAAAAGGAACCAACCTACAAAGATACGCACCACAAAATGTGCTTACAATTGGAAATTCACCAATAAGGGTTGAGTACGCAGTAAAATTGACTACTTTTGCAACAGAATCAGTATTCCAGGTAATAAAAGAAGATAATGCATTTAAAGAATCTATATTATTAGGAATGAATTTCTTACACGATCAAAAATTCTCGATCGATCTCGACAATGGTAACATGAAAATAGGTCCAAAATTTGATATATTTCACATTTTTAACGACCATCGTTTTAATGCTCAAGCGTGGTTTGGGATTCCAGCTTCCGTTTTTTCGAGAATAAGTCGGCCAACATATGCCCGGAAATTGGAGAGTTGAAATCTCAAGCCCATGCTTGTGGTGAATTTGTTTCTAAATTTTGTTATATCAAATAATAGGCGATTTTAGGTTTCGGTTGCTCGTCAGAAATAAAAATAGAGTAATGCCTCATTTAAAGTTGGGAGTTTGATGTTTCAAATGTTTAAAATTTCGCGTAAAGCTTCAACCGTCTTGGGAGTTAAAATTCTCGCGAAGCAGAGAACCGTCAATTTTGGCAAAATTCCAATGGGCGAGAGGAGCGGGTGACCAACGACAGAGCTCGATCCGTTCTCCCCACCGCTGGAACACGCGCGAAATCGCTCGACGGTTTGGGAACTGCCAAAAATCGGCAAGGACTTTTAGTCAGTAGCTTTTCGGCCGAGAAACGCATCATATTGTAGAGGACGATCTACAAGGATAATAATTCGCTGCAATTTGTACAAATCAGTACTCTAAAATTAAATTCATTTTTCTTTTACTTTAAAATCCGGTTCTTTTTATTAACCCCAGTTCTTTATAATCTATATATTTACGAATACCAGAATTAAAAAGATTTTAGCCTCCAGCCAACACTTTTAGGAGTCATCCGGGATCCCGGATCTTCAGCTTCGAGGGGTCTCAGCTTCTCCATCGGTAACTAGAAGATGAGTTAAGTGTTCGTTCGTTAAGGATCGGCGGTTGCCAGTCGCCGGACTGTCGACCGAACGACCTAGGAAGGGGCTCGATTCGGAAGCTATTGCCATGTGGTTGTGACTTTCGAACGAGTCTTTCGCGTTTTTCTTTATTCGAGTACGGACCGCGAGACTTTCGGTTTTTTTATCCCTTCGCGCTGATCATTTTCGTTCACCCCTTATGTTCCCATTTAATCCATCGGTGCCGTACGATCATCGGAAGCCCTACAAGCGTCATGAAAAACCCCGGAAACGTTTAAATCGCAGGCGGAAGAAGAGCAAGAAGATACAGCTCCTTCCGTCCCGGGAGACAGCAAATAACGCTCTCCTCAATGGGCCTTTATCTCCGTCTCCGTTTCCTTTGACCGAAAAGTTACCGAGTCGCAGCCTGGTTTTCCCACCCAGGCTACCGTCTCCACACCCGGTTTCCGTCAGTTTGAACTACGACCCGCGGTACCCAAATTGCTGGTTAGATTCTCTTGGTCCAGAATCCGACCCAGAAAGTCCAGCTTTCTATTCGGGCGGAGTTCCAAAAGAACGAATCCGAGAATTTCCATCGAGTTTCTCCCCTCTCGCTCCCTTTCGTGTGAATCTAGAGACGTTCACCATCCCGGCACTCGCTGAGCCCCCGACCGAAAATCTTCCCTCAGCAACGGAACTCTTTCGTCGGCTGGAGACAAATCTCGGGAGCCCAGACCAGGAGCTTTTGCTTATTCCGGTAGGGAGTTCACCCGTGAAGTTCTCCCCCTCACCCGCAAGGTCACGGTCAGGCGTGCCTTGTTTTAGCTAACGAACATTTTCCCTTAATCTCGACAAATCTTCCCCTAAGAAAAGAATTTAAATTTCATTCAACCCCCCATTGATAACCGGAACCGATATCAAATTATTACATCCTCAAACCTCAAAAGGATCAAAAGATATGATCTGTTTTGTGAATGTTGAGGAAGGTTTTTCAGTAATTACCAGACTAGGGAAAATGGTAAGCGAATTTTACCGGAAAATACAGCTACTATCAATAACTTTTTCGAAGCCGAAGAAACAAGATGGAATGACACTGTAAAACACAATAAAGATAACTATTGTAACATAACCAAACGAACAGAAGAAAGAATAAACGCGTTATTAGAAAAAACAAGATTACAACATATAAATGGAGGAAGGCAAGAAATAAAAGCATTATTAAAAGAATATCATGACATTTTCCCTTTAAAGAATGACCCAGCATCAGTTACAAATCTAGCAACTCATGAAATCAGAATAACAGATGAAAGTCCAGTAAATAAAAGAAATTATAAATATCTCCCAATCAAACAAGAAGAAATGATTCGACACATTCCAAAGAAAATGGACGCAAGCGGTCAGAAAAAATGGAGACTCGTAGTGGATTACAGAAAATTAAACGATATTAGAAAAATATCCGTTGCCTAACATTGACGAAATCATCGATCAAATCGGCAATGCTAAGTATTTCTCTTGTCTAGATTAAGCAGCAGGATTTCACCGAATCCCTATGCATAAAAATAGTAGAGAAAAAACTGAATTCAGTACAAGAGATGGGTATTACGGATTCACAACAATGCCATTCGGGTTGAAAAATGCCGCTCCTACTTTTCAACGAAAGATAAATAACGGATTGAGAGGATTAATGGAAAAAGGAACATTTGCATACATCGACGATATCATAATTTATGGAAAAACTCTAAAAGAGCACAACGAAATATTACGAAATCTATTCGAAAGGTTAAGACTGGTTGGACTAAAACTAAACCCAGACAAATGTGAATTTCAGCGACCAGAACTTTCATACTTAGTTCATATAATTACAACACAAGGAATAAAACCTAATCCAGAAAGAATTGAAAAAGTTAAAAATTATCCAAGACCAAAGAATCCGATAGAAATAAAATATTTTTTAGGACTGATTGGATACTATAGAAAATTTATTAAGAATTTCTCAAAAACAGCAAAACCCTTAACGCAGTTATTGAAGAAAGAAAAAGATTTTATCTGGACACAGAAAGAAAATGACTCCTTTGAATCTATGAAGAAAGCTCTAACTACCTCGCCAGTATTAAAATATTCAAACTGGAACGAAGAATTTATTCTTGCAACAGATGCATCAAATAAAGGAATAAGTGCAGTATTATCTCAAGGAAAGATTGGTTTACATAAACCTATTGCATTTGCGTCAAGAACCCTGAATAAAGCTGAGGAAAATTATACAACGTCTGAGAAAGAATTACTTGCCATAGTGTGTTATTAAATGTTAAAGATCCTACAAGTCGTTTATTAAAATGGAAAATCAAACTTGAAGAATATGATTACGAAGTCCTTTATAAAGAAGGTACAATGAACACAAATGCCGGCGCTTTATCAAGAATACCACAAAGCAAGGTTATGATGAAACAAGAAGAAATAGACAAAATAATTGAGGACGCAACAACTAAACCGAACCCTTAAATTATACAAACATTGACAAAAGAATTAGAAGAGGAATTATAAAGATAAAATCATTTTACGACATCTTCTAGATCATTTTGAGATTGAATTTTGCCAATTTATTGAAACCCGACCCCTCTACCATTACTCACTCTTGTATAGAGGCTGATGTAACCATTTAGTTCAAGCTATAGTTGCTGCCCGATATTATTATTTCATTTATTTATTTTTGTTTGTTTTATGGTTCGTTTATCTTTTTAGAAATTTTGGAGATTAGGAATTATGGGATTTGAAATTAAGAATTCCATATTCCTGACCTGTGAAGGGTCACATTTTAGTTATTTGGTGCGTTTGTAAATATATTCGGTTATCGTGCTTTTTGATGTGTAGAGCGTTTTTCGAGAATCTGTCCTAAGAAAGGACTGGCGCGCGGCTTAAAGTGGTTCGTTTTAAATAAGTAGGTATTTAGGAAAGGGCAGGTTGTGCGCAACTAAGAGGACCACAAAATTCAACAAAATTATTGTTTATTTATCATTATAAATAAATAATAAATGGTAAATAAAAAATAATAATTGAATAATTATTATAGGTATAAATGATTTCCCAAAAATCACAAATCTTTTCCAAACTATCAAAAAGATGCCACAGAGATTTACAAATGGATTTGAATGATGTTTGAAAGATTTCAAAAAGTTTGTAAATATTTCGCTAAAATTTGCGAAGATTTCGAACAGATTACAATGATTTCCCAAAGATTTCAGATAGATTTAAATGGTTTCCTATAATATTCAATAATTTTAGAAATACCACCAACCTATTTTAAATATTTCGCAAAACATTTATAAAGGATTTGAATGATTTTCCAAAGATTTCACAAGGATTTCAAGTATTTCACAAGGATATAAATGATTTTCCAAAGATTTCAGCTAGATTCCAATAATGTCCAAAAAATTTCAATAATTTAAAAAATTTTACTAAATATTTAAAATTTGTCGCAAATATTTTCAAAACTATCAAAAAGAATCCACAAAGATTTCAAAAGGATTTGAATGATGTCCGAAAAATTTCTCAAAGATTGGAAATACTTCGCAAAAATTGCAAAGATTTCCCAAAAATTTCAGATAGATTTGAATGAGTTCTCAAACATTTTAATAATTTCACAAATATTATTAAATATTTTAAAAATATTTTAAATATTTCATAATCATCCTTTTGCATTCCTCTCAGAATTTATGTTACATATTTTGTACCTAATTGAGCAAAAACCTATAAACATTTGTGATAACCAGTAAACTTGCTTTCACAATAAATTTGTAAGCAAGCCTAAAATAAGAATATTACTAACAAAAATGTTTCTCTTTCCGGTTTCTTGCAAAATTCTTTACAAATATTAAAATAATACAACACCTTTTATAACAACAAAAGAAAATAACTTCCAAATTGCCATTCTTCACGATTAAAAAACATTACATATTTTCTGGCAGAACGACATTCGTCTTTTTATTTTTCTCGTAGCTTCTTTCATTTATCCACAAATTTATATATTTTTATTTTCAATATTGTTTTTACAAAAAATACTACCTGAAAATGGATTTTTTTATTTTTCATTATTTTTTGTGCGTTTAAAATTTAAAATTTCAATTTTTGGTGAGGGCTCTTTTTTTTTATTAATAGTAACAGCAAATTTAAGTGACAGATTTTCAAAGAAAAAAATTTGTTCGGTTTCGCAAAGGTAAAGATTTTTTTGACGTTGGTTGAAAGTTATGTAATAGAAACTCTAAAATAAATCGCAAAGTGTGACTTTTATTTTCAGATACTTTTGTTAGTTTTGTCAAAAGTTATGTTGCACAAAATTTGCAAGAAATTGAAAAAAAGAATTTTTTTTCTTTGGTTTTTTAGATATTCTTGTTACACTCTATGTCTCTAAAATTTAAAAGATTATATAAATGGTGACGTCAGCTTTAACTGAACCTGTCATAACATTTTTGCCTTGAAACTAAATTTTATCAAAAAAACATCGTAAAAAGGATTAGTTTCACGCCTCCAATCTAAGAGATAAAGTACACATTATATAAAATAATGAAGCAGAAGAATATTTATTAGATACATGTAAAATAAAATGTTTCGTTGATACATAAATTAGTGTATGCTATAATTAAAAAAGATGAGGCTCGTCTGGACTTTAGCCTTATTCTTGGTGGTTTTCTTCGATTCTATTGGTGAATATAATAATAACTGAGTAGTTAAATATTGTCAAAAAAAGATAATTTCTCAACAAGAAATCTATTAGTTGCTGTTCACAGAAAAATATTGTCATTTTATTATAAAAAATAGCTTAACTCAATAAAATGAGAAAACATTTTGAAGCATTTGCTGTAAATTTCATTTAGATAAGATAATCAAATACTTTAACATTACCAATAAACAAAAAATGCAACCGTTAAAGTTTCAGTCTAAACGTGCTTTGATTTGGAATTATACAATAAAATTTGACGTAGAATTCTAGGTGGAAATTGACGTAGAAATTAACGTGTGAAATTCCAATCATTTCCTTAATTTACGTAGTAATCCATGAGAATGTAGAATTTTACGAATAACCGCACCTCGAATTTCATAATCTATGTGGAGAGTTGCGTGGTTGTCGACGGGGAATTTGCACGTGGATGTTTTTCCTGCGCACTAAAACCTCCAGTTTTTTTTAAAGATAAGCATAATTGGATAACAACGCTGTAAAGTGTAAAAAACTATGTTGACAACTGCATGAGCAATTACAACCATATTCACAACTTATGATATAGTAAGATAGATTGTGAACTTTAAAGAAATTAATCCTCTGTTTATTTTTGCAGAATTAGGTTCACAGTTTGAATGTTTGCCAAATGGTGAACCTATTCCTGGTGTCCCTCGTTCCAGACCTTCTGCTTCTACTCTTGACAGCAATTCTCCAGAAAGGCCTCTTCCTTCTGTCGAGCCCCATTCTTTAGCCCTGTCTTCTTCATCTGCCGCACCTCTTCTTCGTGGCCGGTCAAGGTCTCCTCCTGCCAGGAATCCTTCTGTTCGCATACTTGGATTTCTACCTGAAGAACTTAGATTTGTTCGACTTATTCCATACAAAAATCTGTCCCGGTCGTTTGAACTTCGAAGACATACTTTTCCTCCTGGTACACAAATTCGATTGAGAAACCAAATTAATGTGTTTATCGCCATACCAGCCGAAGAGCAACTTATATTATCAACCTCCGATGGTGATGCCTTTGCAATATTTCAGATAACCAACAATCGCAACCAACAGATTTTCCGTGGAATATATTTGCCTGTTACTACGAAGGGAAAACGGGTAAAAATTAATATAGAGAGCGGAGTTTTTAGAGAGTTGACCTCAGAAGAAGAAGCGGAATGTCCGATAGGCACTCGACAGTCAATCGAAAAGAATTTTAGAATATTTCGTGTGTAAAATTTGATATAAAAAATCTTTTCAGGGTGGCCGATGGACCTGGAAATGACAGTGAATTTCTTCTTGACAGTGTTTCGCAGTAACGCATTACTGTCTTGACTAGTGGTTTTACAAATTTGACAAAAAGTTGAAAAAAAGTTGCACACAACGCATGCGATACAATGCGATTTAAATTATGTCACAATTTTAAAGATTGAGCTGCAGTTCGATTATAATATATATTTATGATTTGTTAAGGTATAGGATTTAAAATTTTACATTTTTAAGGCTTAGTTTTCATTAGCTTAAACAAAACATATGGAGCTTTAAGAGTTCGAATATCTTATTTCAAAGATCCGGATAACTTTTCGCAAATCTGTTTCTCCAAGATGCTAATTTTTATATTATGTTGTATTTTCTTATATTAAACGTATATCGGACCTAGACTGCTTATTTCTATGTTGCAAAATAAATTAAGAATTTAATTCTGTATCATTATTTTATTTTAGTTACCTCATGACATTTTTACGTACAATTTAAAAAAATGCAAATATCGAATTTTTCATTTCCCGTTTTTGCATCTGTATAACCACAAATGTGGGTAAAAGAAGGTTGACTACAGAACCTAACGTTTCTTGAGCTCTTCAAACCCATGTCAATGCATAATCCGTTCCCATAATTCCTTTGGAATTCATCCTGTCTACAGAATGATCAAGGCTATTATAAATACTACATACTAGAGACAGACAAACACAAATAAATGATAATATTTTTCCTAGCATATCGTTGGTAATTTGACTACTTTCTCTTCACTATAAACATCTACCATTTTCTATGAAGATCCTCGACTACTTATCCAATCCCAATTTTTCTATTCCTGCATGTCCTTCACCTATCCATGGTTATCTCTTTTATATTCTTGTCAATCCAGATTAACGCCTATCTCTTTCAATCTCTTTTTCTCTCCCAACCGATCTCTTCGTCGAACCAGATTATTGCGTATTCCTTGCCAATCCTAGTGTCCACTTTACATACCTCTCCTGCATCCTATTTACTTTCTCACTTTCATTTCACCCAGACACTTCCACTCCATTATATCAGACCCCTATCCCTAGAGACTCAAACAATTTTATTATTCTTCGAAAATTATCTTGGAACAACTTCTTTATCAGTCCCCACATCTGCCTCACTACGACGTTTTCAATTCTCACTCTCTCTTTTATGTCACCAACCTCTCCCCCGTTCCGCCGAATCAGGAATCCCAGATACACAAACTCTTTCTCCTCCTACACCGCCTGTCCCTTCCACTTCCACTCAGCTTTCTTATCCCGTTCACCTTATTTACTAAATACTACAACCTTGCACTTTTCTGCATTCAGCACTAACCGATGGTCGCGGGGACTAAAGCGCAGGCTTTCGACCCACTCTGTCGGCTTGCGGGTTCGATTCCTGCCTCGGACTCTGGAAAATCCTCGGTGGCCCATGCGGTGAACACTAGCCTAGCAAGGGATTTGTTCATCTCCGGAGAGTCGTGGAACCGGTAACTCTAGGGGTGGTTCGTAACCCACCTAAAACTGTAGGTCCCCCTCCCACCGCTAAGTAAGTGTGTGGGAGGTGTGTAAAGGATAGGGAAGAAGGTGCAAGAAAAACGTAAACCCTTAGATGACACATTAGAAGCTTCCATTCCACTAACCTATTTTTATCCAGGTATCTTCTCTATACCAGGTATCATCTCCTTTAAATCCTTTTCACTTATTGCTAGTAGCACTATGTCATCTGCATATGCGAGCAACCATATCCTAACACCTCCTTACTCTCTATATCCGGGATTAAAATCGCAATAAGTTGTATATTTTTAAACCTTTCTTCGCTGATTCTCTATCTACTTCGTACTGCAAGACGTAAATATTGTCGATAGTACTCCTTCCCACCCTGAAGCCCTCCTGTGTCTCCGGAAATATTGCTCTCCTCACGACATCCTTCCGCAACCTATCAGCTAACACTATCATGCATACTTCGTACGCCGTATTCATGATCGTAATCCCTTTAGAACTTCCTTTCCTCTCCCTAACCCCTTTTTTATACAGTGATCACAAATTTTTTCACTACCCCTTTAAGCCTCTCCCTTATCTCTTGTGTAAGAAAGAGAAACGCTTCGTTCTCTACCTTGTCCAGCCTCGATGCCTTAGACCTTTTCAACTTCCTTATCTGTTTCTCTATCTCATGTCCCTTTCTGACCTTACAATCCTCAACTCTTCTAGATCTTTCTCCTTCTCCTGCTCTTTATATTCGCACAGCAACCTAAAATCCTGCCTCATTTCTACGTACTCATCCCTTTTCGCAGTTCGTCCTTTCCTCTTCTTTTACCTCCTTTTCACCTTTCTTTTCATCTTTTGGCATTCCCGATCACATCAGGACTTCAACATTGGCTAATGGTCTTATTCTACCTTCCCTTCCACTGCGAATTTCTCTGTATCCTTCCAGCCTTGCATATTCATGGCCACATATTCGATCCCTGATACCCCCACCTTTCTCACACACGTGTGTTCTCCCTCTTCGCCCATTGTTACCATACCATGTGTGACCGCCCAGCCTCTATCCTGCATACAGTTCCTTAAAATCTCGGTTTCTTTATTTTTTACTTCTCGCATTTAAGTAACCTACTAGTATCATCATAACCTCCTCCGTGTCGCCTAGCAAGTCTTTCACTGGTTCATTAATTTTTTCCATCTCATCTCTATTATATATTTTTACAAAGTTGCACATGGTCCCTCCTATATTCACTACCTCCATCCTTATCTTTTTTCTTTAGCTCGGCTAGGTTCCAGTACAGTACCTCCAACACTCCACATTCATACTTTATCCTCACCTCTCTACTTCCTGCGAAACAAGTCCCCCTGCACTACCTTCAACACCTTTCTCTTCTCGTTGCACACTCACATTTTCTTCTCTATTTTTATTTTCTTATGTCCTGACTTTGTTGTTGCCAAACCTATGCTGTTCATTACCAATGTTATTTATTCCTCATTAACTTTCGTACTTCATTATTTACAAAAATTGTTATACATTAAAACCCACAATGACCAGAATTGGTGTGTATGCATTTTTTTAATTCATATTTGATACAAGGTAATATTTTTTATTTTTGTGGCATTTTCTCGTACGATGAGCAGTAGTTTAGTGACATCAATTTTAAAAACTTATTTTCTATGAATCCACGCTCCCATAAATAACTTTGTTCATTCAAAATTTTTATTTTACTTTAGGGAAAATTATGACACTGGTCGATCCGCATGATTTTTGAGTGAAAATAAAAAGTAGAGATGATGTCCTCTAAAAAATCGCAATTTTTATTAGCAAGTCACAAAATGTACATGTTTACAATTTTTCTGAGTAAAAGATTCTGTGAAAAAACATTACAATGATCTAGTAGAAGTCTAAACATTTTAAGAATAGTACTGAAACTAGATGCCTTGGGTAAAAATTCAGCACTCCATTGCTTTATTTTGTAAATATAGAAATTTAAGATACTTTGATTTCGCCCCTTGGATTTTTGTTGTATATGTATAAAAATATCGTGAAGACTTTGCGGTCTTGAGGGAGAGGTCTCAAGAATCTCTCCATCGAATTTGATCCCGCGTATCGTATCGTCGATAATTTGATTGTCTTTTATCTCTATCTTTGAGGGTTATTCTTAATATAAAACTAAGAATAACCCAGGGCGAAATGACCGCAAAGTCCGAAAGTGGACAGGCATTTCCGCCAAATTTATCTTCTGCCAGAAATATTACCTGTATTAACATCAGTCTGTTTCTCTATATCACTTGAGGGTTAGTGGACCCCCCCCCCCTTCCATCAGAGGCATTACCGTCCCATCCGCCAATCATCGGCCAGGAATCAGCCATCCCTTCTACCAGCCTCTATTCCGCTGGTTCGGATTCAACCTACGCAAGAATTCGCGCCTAAGGAAATTGATTTACCAGCGGGAAGAAAGGAAGGAAGCGAGGAGAAGCGACAACAGCCAGGCAGACCAGCGGTGTGTGGCATTATCGGTCTCTCTCTTGACCACAGAGTCTCACATCTTTATTTTCGTGCGCTAGTCCATCTTTCTTTCCCCCGCTTTTCGTGAGTCCTCTCTTACGGTGATCGACACGCCGAGCACGTTTTTCCTTAGTAACGCTTATAAGCTCGAGGTGTCCAGCAGAGTCTCGAGTCCAGAATCTACGGTGGCTTATTCGTTGCATTGCCTTGAGGAAGGACCTAATCTACTTTCTAGTGATCCAGCCACATTTAGTTTCTTTTTTTGTTATTAACTCAAAAAATGTGACTCCTCTTAACTTTTGCAATTTCTTGTTACTATTATATAAATATTTTCTTGTGAAACCATCTTGCTAAATTTTATTTTAGTATCCCTCCCCCCCCCTCTTCTGCTTAAGAACTGAGCTAGATAATCCTGAGGAAATTTTGGACATTTAATTTTTTTATTGTGGCGCCTATCGTTTTTTTTATCGTAATTTGGTATCGGCTTCTTTAAATTGGGGTTAGGACGTCCAAAGGACTTTTGGATTGCTTGTTAGAAAGTTGGCGCCCTAAGGTATGTATTTTTATTGCTTTAACTTTCCACGAGGCCTACAGGACCTTATTTAATCTTAAATAAAATGGCCGCGTGACATAATTATGTTCAAGAATTATTTGTTTTCAACGCTTTAAATTGCAAGCGGTTTTTTCTATGAAGAAACTAGAAGAACAAGAGTTTTATTTTGTTATCAGAAGCGCTAAAAATGATTGCATAAGATTTGCTCTTAAATCTATAATAAAATTGTTGAAAATATTTTTTTAAGGAGGATTTTTCTGTATGGAGACAATGTTAAGTGGCAGGATGCACGGCTACTGTTTAAAAAAAGAATAGCGTTTTATTATCTATGGACAATGCGCTGCAACATCGATTAGAATTCTAGTGAAATCTTACGAAATTCTTTGAAATTGCTTATAATGTATTCAAAATCTTTAAAATGCTTTAATTTTGACATAAACGCTTTTTCTCCGAGTGTTTAAAAAATTATGATAAAATCTAATAAAAGGATAAAATCTATCTTGACAATTTTTTTAACATTTGCAATATAAGAATAAGTTTTCTCTGAAATATAAAAGATGACATAAATGGTGACATCAGCGTTAATGAAATATGTAGAATTTTTCCTCAAAACCGAATTTTATCAAAAGTAAATATAATCGAAAAGCACGCTTGACGTGTTTAATCTACGAGATAACAAATGTTGTGCACATACTTTTTTAGATTATATTCTTTATTAGAAAATTAATTAGTGTCTCCTATAATTATAAAAGATGAGGATTGTCTGGTCTCTGGTCTTGTGCTTAGTGGTCATACTCGATTCTATTGGTAAATAAAGCAATAAAATTTTAAATTAAATAAATATAATAAAAAACAATCTTTGAATTATGGATGTATTATACAATTTATCTGAACGTTTACAATACAAAATCGAGTTCACACAGTAAATTCTTTATAGGAAAAATTAATATTCAGAGGTATTTTCAATAAGGATAAGATAGGTAAAGATCATATAAGACATAGATTTTTCCTTCTAGGAAAGCATTTAAAATAGATGTGGGAGGATGATTAAATTTTTCCTACATTGAGTTACAAATCTGTCTTTCTCTCGAAATTGTAAATTTATATACAAAATACTTGCAATAGATCAAATAACTTTACCTTAAAAAATGGAATAGATAATTCAGAATAAAAAATCAACAAATAATTTGCAAATAAAAACATTAATTTTGAACTAAAAGATTATTTATTAAACACGAAAATTGATTCTTGATATGAAAGAGTCGAATTTTCGACAAATGTATAAAGTTTTAACCATAAACTTCAATTTTCAACTAAAAAAAATGTTAACAAAAAAGGAGACAGTTAAAGTTTTAGTCTAAACTTGTTTTGACTTGGAACTCTAAGAAAATTATCATGTAGTAATCTAACTAGAAATCCATGTAGAAAAATCACTTTAGGGCATTACTTTTAACATGATTCTCTACCAAATAAAATAATAAGAAAAATCAATTTTTTCAAAATTCTACACAGGTGTTACCCCTTAAGTTCACAGTTTGAATGTTTGCCAAATGGCGAACATATTCCTGGTGCCCCTCGTTCCAGATCTTCTGCTTCTTCTCCTGACAGACAGTCTGCTGAAAGGCCTCCATCTCCTTCCAGACTCCCTTCTGCTGCCCTGGCTTTTTCATCTGCCGAACTTCTTCTTTGTGTCCAGTCAAGGTATCCTTCTGTCAGGAATCCTTCTTTTCGCATACTTGGATTTCTATCTGAAGAACTTAAATTTGTTCGACTTATTGCTCACAATAATCCGTCACGCTTATTTGAACTTCGAAGATATATTTTTCCTCCTGGTACACAAATTCAATTGAGATACCAAATAAATGTGATCATCCCCATACCAGCCGAAGAACAATTGGTGTTGTCAACCGCGGATGGTGATATCTTTGCAATATTCCAGAACGCTAATATTCGAAACCTACAGTACCTCATCCCTGATATATCTCTCGAACAGCCCTTCAACATCTTTAAAATTAACGATGTTAGGCTGATCGGTCTAAAATCTTCCGCGGCAGTGTAGCCCTCCTTCCCAAGTTTTGAAATAAAGGCAACTCTACCGTCCTTCATATGTTTTAGAGCAATGCTCGCCCTAAATATCTTCTTTAGTGGAAGGATGACAAATTCCAGGGTTTTCTTGTAAAAGTGTTGGCGAAATTCCAATCAGTTTTTTTTAACTCTTGGTCCCAGACTTCCTCTACTATGTCGGTTTGGATTCGCTGAAAACTTGGGAAGTGAACTTTCATCAGGTAGTTTAACGTTGCTTCTTTGTCTTCCGCAAACTAGGAATTTTCGAGCCTTACTAGCCCCTAACCCCTCCACTCTTGCTGCTTATACTTCCTTATATTTTTATTGTATTCACACTGGGCAGCCTTATAGATCTCCCAGTCTAAAGGCAATCTGCTCCTTTCCTAGGCTTAATTGTGCTTGCAGGGCAATATTTTTCATACGATGTAGTCAGAGCACTTCGCAGAAAATCCGTGGCCGGCTCTAACTCATCAATTCTGCCATAGTTTGTGGGAAATTCCATTAACCTTTCTCTGAGTTCCTCTTTGTATGAGTCCCAAAGTGTGTTTCTAGGGTTTCTGATGTTTGAAAAAGCTGGTTCCCCTAGGTTAAGGTGAAACAAGATATATTTGTGGTATGGTGAGAGTTCGCATCACAACCCAACAGCAGAGGAATACTCTTCTCCTGGCAGTGCTGAATTAAAATCTTTACATCTCTGGGAGGTGTATATCCATCCGCATCGCCCGTGAAATATGCCCTTGACAGCCATGCATGCCCTTGGCGTTTTTTTCGTGTGGACCCTTAAAAATGGTGACACACCCTGACAAGCCGCTAATCCTTTCTCTGTATAACCAGGGTTCTTGGAACAGAGCGAGCCCTGTCTAAATAACTGACATGTGTCTGGCTAAAACCGCCGAGGCGCCTTTGCTATGGTGTAAATTATTCTGCATCATGAAGATTCCCGTCTCATCCATTGAAAGGCAATTCTGGGGCAACCCCGCACGCTTCTAATATCCCTGATGATCGGTTTTTCAATGTTACCGGAATCCAGCCACTCCCCTTCTGTCTGGATCCCTACCCTTCGGAATAAACCTTTCACGAATCCGTCTTCAGGGTCTGGTTCTGGAAGCTAAAGCGCCCCAGAGCTGTCGTCGGACTCTCGGGGTTTCCGTAGATCAGAACGGTCGATCTGCGGTACCTTAGCAGACCCTAAATGTAGACCTCGACCACGATGGCCCCCGACCTGATGAAGATGTTGTTCAATCTTGGGACGCACTCCTCTCAGGGTAACGCGTCAAACTCTTTAGAGATTAACTTCTTCAACCTATCCAGATTATTAAGAGCTAGACATGTTTCAGGATAACCCGACGTAACGATAACTTTGTGTGTCCAGAGCCTTCTGCCGTTTCAACTCCCTATTCAGGGGGGTTTCTCTGAACCCCTTTTCCCCCTTGCCCATAAGATGATTCTAAGGGGTTTCTCCAGGTGTAGATCCTGCAGTCTCGTTTTCTTGGCTGCTACTTAAGAGACGCGCATTACGCGCTTTTTTCCTGTGAGCGCCGCAACGGTTCTTTTTCTTCACGGACATCAGCATTAGCTGCTCTTCTACAGTGTCGACAGGATCGTCGCCCTCCTAATTGTTTTGCGCCGCTTTCAGTGGATTGCCCCTACTGAGCCTTGCGCTTTTTGCAGTGGGTAGAAAAAGGGTCCCGGAACAGGTCCCTCATTGCTTTTGTTTGTTTTTTCCAATTTCCTGACATAAACGAACGACGAAAAGCTAGGGAAATAGAAATTACATCCTGCAGAGCCTCTTATGCACCGCGCAGGTCTAAATACTATGGGATTCGGCCTATTGTCCCAAAGCATGTGAATTCGCGCCCATGATATATCAGGGAGTTTTGCCAGCAAACCCTGGAAGGACCGCTCCTTAGTTTAGATCTCAATGACCGGAGTCCATCAGATCCCCAGAGTAGCTACACCACCCGATGCAATTCCTCTCATTCACCTAATCCAGACTATAGTTCGGTGAGACCCGTAAGCCCTTCCACCAAGTACCAAGTCCCGCGATCCTTAGGGAGAGTTAATGTATTTAATGTATGCAAACAAATATTTCCGCTAAGAAGTTTAAAAAGGGATTTTAGCAAGTGCGTTCCGCTAGCATTTTTTATTCTGCAGATGGTCTTCCTTTAAGGGATTATGACGCAAGCCTGTCTCGCCTTGTTACAAAATCCCGATTTATTGTTAAAGCCATCAAACGGCAAAATAAACAATCTTTTCTACGTTTCAATAAGGTTTGACAAAATAAATCTCTTTTTCAAGCCTTCTATGAGGTCTTAAATCAGATATCACCCATGGCCAGATAATCAATCAATTTATTCTTGCTTAACTCTCAGAGTCCTTATTAGTTGAAGGCTGATGACTAAATAGGCAGTCTGTAAAGTTTCAGACTGTGGTTCAGAATTAGTTGGGAGATTTTCCAAAAGTATCGCCGGACGACTTGCGAATTAAGACTCTCGGTTTATATCAAATAAAATCTGAACGTGTGAGCCCTAATGGAATTTATGAATTTCAAGTCTGCAGACATGTTGGTTCCCTGTCTCTAAATTCTCATGGCACTTACACTAGTGTCCCGATTTTAATTCACGCGCAAATAGAACCTCGCTTCTATAATAACGCAAAATAGTTCATTTATATTCTCAATGCTTAAGATAAAAGTGGACCAGAAGTAGTGTCAGGGCACTTTTGTTTGTGCAAAACCGGTAAGAGGATTATTGCGTGTTGTGTACATATAATTACATTCATTTTTTCAGAAATAAAAAAGTCTGACAAATTCTTGAACAATATCTGTGCGGCACTTAAAGAATCAGACGAAAACACTTTTAAAACTAAATTATCGTTAAAATCTATATTCTGGTTTCAAGTTTCGGTTCGAGTCTATACAGTTTCGAGACTTCATCAGCCTATATATGTTCTGAACGACAGGCCGGATGAGTATTTTTCATTAGTACAATTTTCACCTTGCGAGTTCAGAGGTCCATGAGCCATTAGGACTTGGGCATCCTCTTTTGCCAAGTGTGAATCAGGTTTCCCTCAAATGTATTTGAAAATATTACGCAAATAATGACAAGAATTTCTCCTTGAAACTCAATTTTATCAAAGGTTTTATTAATTTAATATAAGAAAGATAAGCTTATCACCTCCAATCTATAAGTTAACGGTTATGACTGACGTAATATTTTGAAAACAAGGAATTTTTGGGAGAAAATTTTCAATTTAAAGATGAGAGATAAATTTCAATTTTAAGTTGAAGAATTATAGTTCAAACAAAATAAAGAAGAGCTTTCAAATAAATAGTTATATTTTTTAATAAAAAGATTAACTGAAAAACTAAAAAAAAGGAATTAATTTTTGAAAAAGGAGTCTATTTTTTATCCAAGTAGTTGAATATTTTCAATGAGAAAGATAAATTCTCGACGAAAAACCTAACAGTTCCTCTGTCCAAAATAGAATAGGTAATTTATAATATCCATTAACAAAAAGATGACATTTTAAACTCAAAAATTAATTTTGTCTATCAAAAAGTCGTCGAAAAAATGAAAACGTTGTAGTTTGCGTCTATGAATGTAGAATTTTACGCATAACCCCACGTAGAATCTTATAATCCTGGACGATTCTTTTGTGGCTGCCGACGGGGTATTCCATATGACTTTTTTTCCCCGGCAGTAAAATCTCTATCTTTTCTAAAGATAAGCATAATTAGAAAGAAACTTTCTAAAATCACATTCACAACACATTATTTACCCATTAGGATTTTGAACTTAAAAAAACTTAATCTTTTGTTTCTTGTTGCAGAATTAATTTCGCAGTTTGAATGTTTGCCTAATGGCGAACCTATTCCTGCTGCCCCTCGTTCAAGACCATCTGCTCTTTCTGCTGACAGGCATTCTCCTGAAAGGGCTCTCTCTCTTGCTAGAAATAATTGCTCATCTGCCGACTCTCCTCCGCATATCAGGTCCAGGTTTTGTCCTGCCAGGCATCCTCCTTTTCTTGTGCTTGGATTTCCACTTAAAGAACTTAGATTTATTCGACTTGTTCCTCGCAGGAATATGAATCGAATATTTGAACTTCGAACATATACTTTTCCTCCTGATAAACCAGTTCGTTTGAAAATGCCCAACAATGTGTTCATCGCTATGCCCGCCGAAGAACAGCTGGTGTTATCAACCCCCGATGGGGATGTCTTTGCCATATTCAAGATAACTAATATTCGTAACCAACAGATTTTTCGTGGCATATATTTGCTTGTTTCGCGTATAGGAAAACGGGCAAAAATTAATATGAATAGCGGCGTTTTCAAAGCTCTTACCTCAGAAGAAGAAGCGGAATGTCCAATAGGCACTCGAATCTCAATCACAAAGAATTTCAGAGTATTTCATGTGTAAATCATAACTTTTCACTCTATAAATATATACTTGAATTTTGGATGGGTACAACCACAACCTCTAATTAAAAAGTCTGCCCACTGCGCGGGCATATTCTCATAGCGCGCGGCTTCCAAGCTTACGCGCTCTTAGGGCGCTCGAGTGTTGGTCCCAGCGCTGCGCGCTCCTTTAAAATTAAGGGTCGAAGCATCATAAACTGTCATTAAATGATTATGAATTCTCTTTTGTTAAAGCTCCTTCGGCTTTTGCGAACACATTCTCATCACGTAGCTCAAATTTCACACTTGATTTCGTCGAAAATGCGAACTTTTCTACATAATGTTCAACTCCATTATGTCAAATGTATATTATATTGATTTCTGTACCTCATTATACATTGTACATCATTTTACATTAAGTTTTATTCTCAGCTATCCAGAAAAATGTATATCATTTCAATAAATTTATATTATGAACATGCGTGGTATGCATTAGTATTGAAACAAAAGTATTTTTACTGTGTTATTTTTATAATTTAAAAAATGCGCATTCTATTAAAATAAAAAGTACTATTAAACATTTTACTGCAACTTGTGTCGTTTTCCTATAAATCTAATTCGTTTATATTCAATGTAGATGTAATTTAGGCAAAAAATGTTGGTAAATAAAATGTTATTATAGTTTACATCAAACTTGTAGATATTTCTTTATTAAACAACTTTTGTCTTTTAATTTTGTTCGTTCCTTGTGTCATTTTTCCAAAAATTTATTTTTGAAATTTGGAATCTTATTATTTACGGTTAAAAGAAAATCTAATCATTCTATCTAAAAATGATTGATAACAAATTTTAAAATCTTTTTGGAGGGAAAACTTTAGTCTGTTACTGTTAGTTCGTGCCTTTTTTCGATGATCGAAAAATTTAAATTTTTAATTTTGAATGTTATTTTTTACGATTAAAACAAAAACTTTGTGTCATATCAAAAATTATTCATGATAAATTTGAATTACTTTTCGCTATTTTTTGCAAAAGAAAATGAGATTATTAACAAGTATGTAGATCTTTTCAGGGCGCTAAATTATAGTTAATTTTTTTTTTTTCGTTTCTTGCATAGATTGGCCGCAAAATGGAATTTTTAATTTTTCGAAAGTCTATTAAAAATTAACTTTAGAGGACGATGCTTTTATTTCCAGATAACTTCTTTTGCTCTGAGTAATTCCGCGAATCTTAGATAAAAAATACAACCTCTTTCTTGTCGAATCGTCATACGTTTCCAGCTTGGACACTTTCAGTTGAATCTCGAGAATCCGTAGAGATTTTTAAAAGTTTTATTAACTCGAATTAAATATAACACTTTAAAGACCAACTCTGGTAGGCATTTCCAGAAGTTGAAGCCGAGGTAGAAAACTCGATAAAATTTTGAATTTTCGTAAAAAAACTTTTGACCTAGTATATTCTATTTAAACGCTCAAAAATATTTCTGTAACAGTGTACGATTGTGTTTTTAAAGAAAAGCATGAATTCTTTGTTTCTTGGTGAAGAATTATGTTCACAGTTTAAATGTTTGAATAATGGCGATTTTATTCCCAATTCCTGAAGCATCTTCTTCGTGCCAGGTCTAAGTCTTCTCCTGCCAGGCATCCTTCTTTTTTCATATTTGGATTTACACGTGAAGAACTTATATTTGTTTGAATTGTTCCCCACAAGAACATGACTCGGATATTCGAACTTCGAAGATACACTTTTCCTCCCGAAATAACAATTGTATTTAAAGGCAAAAATTATGTGCTTTAGCCTATGGAAACCGAAGAAAAATAACATTTTTTATTAATTCAATAGTAAAATTTTTGAAACTATTTTTCAAACAAAAAGTGACCAGGATTTTAAAAAATATCCAAGATATTATTAAGGCAATTCTTTTTGACCTTTTATACAAAAGCTCAGGAGATTCTTCCCAGAATTTTCGTTAATTGTAACAAAAATAAATATTACTTAATTTGAAACAAACCCACAAAAATTTCTTTCTTGAAATTAGGTCATCCTTTTCTATTACTATCCGAATTTTTATTACATAACTTGTAAAAAAACTGAACATTTAAAGAACCTGGCAAAATTTTTTGTCTTTATTTTTTTCATAGTCTGTTTCGTTTATCCAAAAATTCATATATTTTTTTTTAATTTTGTTTTTTACCAATAAAGTAAAAATTATACATCTCCTAAAAAAGTGATAATTAAAAATTTAGTAAATCTGTATTGGTGTCAAAATTTTTGTTCACGCATCTTTTTTCATTTCTTGCGTAATTTGAACTCAAAATGGAATTTTTCAATTATAATTATTTTTTTGTGTAATGATATTTTCGTCTTTTTAAGTACGTCAAATAACTGCAGAAATTGTAATCTTACTAAAAAAATTCAAAGAAAAGTTTGATAGAATTTGAGAATTCTCTTTTTTGCTTAGTTTCTTTAAAAATATTAAAATCTCCTTTCTACGTTTAAAAGAAACTTTAACAACACTAATGAAGTGCTCAATATATTTCTAAACTTCTTTTTCTCTTAGGAATTTCTAAAATATTAAATAAAAAATATGAAAAGATGAAATCTACCTTTTCAATTCTTCGAAGCTTTCCATAAAATGTAAAAGATTACATAAATGGTAACATCATCGTTAATTGAACCTCAAATAAAGTTTTTTTCTTCTTGAAACTGAATTTTATCAAAGGCAGATATCGTAAAAAAGATTAGCTGGCCGCCTTGAATCTGAGAGTTGACAATTATGGTATACATTATAAAAGTTGATGAAGAGTAGAATGTTGATTGGATACGTGTTAAATAAAATTCTTCGTTAATACATAGATTAGTGCCTCCTTAAATTATTAAAGATGAAGATTGTCTGGACTCTGGTCTTATCCTTCATGATTTTCCTCGATTCAGTTGGTAAATATAATAATTAAATTCGGAATAAAAAAAAATCATACGTGCATAGATGCACTGGAACTGCGCTTGTCGTAAACGTATAAAAACATCTATGTTGTTTTCGAAAAATAACGGCTTACCGAAAGAAAGGGAATTTAAAATAAAATCGCACATTGAAAAAATAATGTTGTTTATTTATTTAAGTCGGATTTACATTATTGGGTCAAGCAATACACAAATATATCGATCACTTTGCTCTAATTTTAGTAAAGTGGAAGAATACGAGTTAAAAACGCTTTTTCCGGAGAAAGTGAATTCGGCTACACCTCTAAAAAATGTTTGGTTGCAAACTGCAAATTTCGAATAGATTAAAAATGTTTTATTCGAAGGTCGATTTCGGGGTATCCAAATGTATTCAGAAAAATATTTGCGCAACTAAGCCTGATAAGGGATTTCATTAAGTGCGTGTCGCTAGCATTTTTTAGCATATTTTCCCCATGCCATAATTATGGACTTTTTTCGGCTCTTCTTTAGCACAAATCTCGATTTTTGGGATCTCTTATTTTTTTCAAAAACCAGACTTTTGGGTGGAGCTACTGGCCGCTCTAACCCGTAAAGATTTTTTGAGAGACTCTTTCAGTGAATTATTAGGAGATGAAGCAATAGCGCATCACAACTAAGATGTACATGGTCCGTCAGAAAAGGATGGATGGATTTCAAAATAACGCTACGCTCAAAGTAATTGCAATCAAATTTTTTTTAATTATTCAAATTGTGGAAGAACATGGGGAGTTTCCATTCACGTAAAAAATGTTATCTTTTGAAGACGATGTCATTAATATAAGGCCCTTGTGCCGCCATGAAGGATTCCAGGCGCTCCCGGAGCTTGCAGCGCGCCAACGGACAGAATGGTTGATGCTCCGCAGCGTATCGACCCGTACTCTCTCGGGGGATCTTATCGTTATATTTTGGCCTTGACGTTTCATTTGCAACACATTACCTGTTTGGTTAAACGTGAAGACCCATCTCATGATCCTATTGCAGTTAGGAATCGTCCACGATGTGGAATCTGATAATGAGTCCGGAAATCTCGCTGAGGCTGGACCACACTTTCGCCATTTTTGAAATATTGCCGTACGGTGAACACACGCTGCTCCAGACTTCACGCCATGATGCATACTGAATCTCCCCCGTCCCCTCTTTCAAACGCGCCATACTCCAGCACGATCTGACCACCCCACGCCGAGTACTAGCCGTTCAAAAAACATCCATTCATTCTGACGGACCCTGTAGAACACGATGCGGCAGAAAATTTAATTTGACAAAGTCTGGGTCACTGAGGCTGGATACATAATTTAGAAGTTAAAAAACGGTAAGGCTGCTCAGTAGACCGTATAATGCTTGAAACTTGAATGTTCTTTAATGTATAGCCTATCATTTTCTCGCCGATAGTAATAGTAGTTCTACTAGCGATTTATTAAAATGTCCTTTATATTTTCAAATGGAATTTCTTTCAAATGTTAGTTCCCCTCATGACTTACTTCACACATGTGAACGGCGGTGCGCGTGTTTACCCCAAATAAAAAAGAAAAATTTTGAACCAAAGAGTTACATTTTTAACCGGAAATATGAATTTAAAAACTAAAATAAATAATCTTTAACCAACATTAAAAACTTTTAACAGTGGTGTCCAAATTTTTGTCAACGCAGTTGAATTTGTAACAAAAAAGTATGCAAGCATATTGAAAAATGAAATAGTTGATGCTTGTACCCAAATATAATTTTATTTTAAATATAAAAGAAGTTGACCAAAAGAGAAGAATTTTTAACTAAGATGTTTAAATTCCAACTATCGAAAATTGACGTTCAACTAGAAAAAAATAGTTACATTTTTAGTTAAAGAATTACAGTATAACAAAAGCAAAAAGAATTTTAAATTAAATACATTTGACATGTCAGAATAAGTTTTGTCTCATATATAAAAGATTACATAAATGGTGACATCAGCGTTAATTAAATATGCAGAATCTTTCCTCTAAAAAAATTTTATTAAAGTAAATATAATAGTAAAACGAGCTTGACGTGTTTAATCTAAGAGAAAACGAATGTAGTATACATACTTTTTTAAATAAAATTCTTCATTAGCACATTAATTATTGTCTCCTATAATTATAAAATATGAGAATTGTCTGGACTCTGTTCTTGTGCTTCGTGGTTATCCTCGATTCTATTGGTGAATAAAACAATAAATTATGCATGCATTATACAATTTATCTTGACGTATAAAATATAAAATCGATTTCACACAGTAAATGCTTTAAAGTAAAAATTAATATTTAGAGATTTCAGTTGATTTTTTTAACTGAATAGATTAAATTAATAACATTTTTCCTAAATTGAGTTACAACTCTGTCTTACTCTCGAAATTAATTTTTTTAATTCCAAATGTATTTAACGTTTATCGTTGAATTTTCACAAAATACATAATTTTCTAAATAAAAAAGATCCATTTTCAGCTAGAAAATATTAAATGAAATAATTTAACTTTTTTTTTACCAAATGAAGGTTTAATGGTTAACCAAAATAAAAAAGAAGAATTTTGAACAAAACACTTACATTTTTAACCAAAAAGATGAATATAAACACTAAAATAATGAACCTTCAAATAAAAATATAAGCTTTTAACCAAAATATAATTTTCTTTTAAATAAAAAACAGTGACAGTTAACCAAAAGAGACGGATTTTTAAAGTAGTAGCTTGATTTTCAACTAAAGAAAATCAGCAATAAGAATTTTAAACTAAACAGTTATATTCTTAAAATTTTTAACAAAGTAGTTTAATTTTCAACAATAAAGATGAATTCTCAATGAAAAATCTAATAGTTGCTTTGTCTACCAGAAAATTTTGTCATTATATATAAAAAATAGACGATAAGTAAATTTTCGTCCGAAAATAGAATAGGTAATTTAAAATGAAAAAAAGCAATATGAAGCTAAAAGGTGAATTATTGAACGTGGAGTCTTGCGTAGCTGCTGATAGGGACTTTTTCTGGTTATCATAACGTCCAGTTTTTTCAAAATGAGGATAATTGGATAGCAACGATGTTAACAGTAAGAAAAAAACAATGTTGATAATCACTTGTTTGATGTTGATAATCCTTTGTTTCTTGTTGCAGAATTAAGTTCACAGTTTGAATGCTTGCCTAATGGTGACCCTATTCCTGGTGTCCCTCGTTCCAGACTTTCTGCTTCTTCTGCTGACAGACATTCTCCTGAAAGGCCTTTCTCTCCTGCCAGATCCCATTCTTCTGTTCAATGTTCTTTATCTACCGAATCTCCTCTTCCTGTCAGGTCGAGGTCTCCTCCTGCCAGGAATGCTTCTTTTCTCATTCTTGGATTTCCACCTGAAGAACTTAGATTTATCCGATTTATGCCTTACAAAAATCCGTCCCGGTTATTTGAACTTCGACGATATGCTTTTCCTGCCAATGTACCAATCCGATTGAGAAATAAAAAAAAAATCCTCCTCGACATGCCAGCTGAAGAACAACTGGTGTTATCAACCCCCGAGGGTGACGTCTTTGCAATATTCCATGTATCTAATATTCGCAACCTACAGATTTTGCGTGGAATATTTTGGCATGTTCGTTCGAAGGGAACGCGGGTGAAATATAACATGAACAACGGCGTTTCTGAAGAATTGACCTTAGAAGAAGAAGCGGAATGTCCCATAGGCCCCCGAACACCAATTAAAAAGAATTTTAGAGTATTTCATGTTTGAAAGACAATTCTTCAAAACTGTAAATTTAATATAAAAAATCTTTTAAGCGTATAGCAGAATTTCTAATGGAATCGAAATTTTAAGATAGCAGTGTTTCTGGTTTTCGCAAATGTTGATATTTGTAGTAAGTTTTATAACAAGCTATGTAACAGAAATTCTGAGAGTAATCAAAGAGGCTGAGTATTGATTTAGAAAATGTGATTTGTTATTTAAATCTTGGTGACTAATTTTCTAGAAAGAAATATTAAAAGGCTTCATAAATGATCAGTTGACTTTTATTTTTGTTATTAGTTATGTCACCCAAAAACCTTTTTTTCTCATTTTTAGTTTAAAAAATACTTTTCTTAAAAATGATGTAAGAACAAATAAAGTTTCCTAGGTTTTGCAAATGATCATATTTTTGTTATTTTTGTTAAACATTCAGAAACAAGTCTGATAGGAATCGAGATAGGTAATTTTCTTTATTAAAAGCAATGGAATATTTGAGTAACATATTTTTAAAGAATAAAGATTGGTAAGTTTCAAAAACGTTAATATTTTTTATGACATTGGTTAAAAGTTATGGAATAGGCACACTAAAAGCAATAGCAAAGTGTTATATTATTTATGGTCTATGCGCTGTAACACGGGTCAGCATTCTATTAAAATTTTAAGAAATTCTTCGAAATTCTTTGTCATGTATTTCAAGGTTTAAAAATCTTGAAATCTCAATTATATGTTCAAAAACAACTTTAGACATATTAATTAAGAGTTTAGAAAATTTCAATAGATCTTTTTGTCTAAAGAATATCTAAGAAATTAGATAAAAAATATGAAAGGAAGAAACATATCTTTCCAATCTTTTAAAGCTTCTTTTGAAATGTAAAAGATTACATAAATGGTGACATCAGCGTTAATTAAGCTTGTAATAAAATTTTTTCATTGAAACTAAATTTTAATAAAGGCAAATATCATAAAAAGGATTATCTTGACGCCTCCAATCTAAGAGATAACAATGATAGTATGCATTATATAAGCTAATGATACAGCAGAATGTTTATTAGATACATCTTAAAAAAATTCTTTGTTAATACTTTAAATTATAGATGTTATGTACAATATGCATCAATAATATCAAATAAACTTTTGTGACTGAGTGCATAAAAATTTAGACCTACGTAGATGGATTCGAACCGCGCTCGCCGTACGTGTATAAAATACAAAATCGATTTCACATAGTACATGTCGTAATGAAAAATAATATTGAGCGATTTCTGTCGATTCTAGCAAAAAACAGATTAGATTGATCATATTGTCAATTTAAAGTCTATGTTATTTTCTAAAATTAACAAGCTTAACGATAGAAAGGGAATTAAGAATAAAATCGCATTTTGGAAAAATGATCTTTTTCATTTATTTATAGCTGTGAGACAAAAAAGACAAATTTCCCCGCGCGCGAATTAAATTTCAGCTACACTTGAAATTTTACAAATAATTTCGCGCAGAAATTTACCTGTAAATCCAAATTATTTTCTCAATTAACGTAGAAATTGACCAGGATGTAGAATATTACTTATAAACGGACGTGAAATTTCATGATCCAAGTGGAGACTTGCGTGGTTGTCGATGGGGGAAAAAAAACTCCAGTTTGGTTCATGATAAGCTCAATTGGATAGCAACGCTGTAAACAATAAACAACGATGTTGACAACTAGATCGATAATTAGAACCAAGTTCACAACACATGATATTCCAATATATAATTGTTAAGTATAAATGAAAAATCCCCTGTTTCTGATTGCAGAATTAAGATCACAATTTGAATGCTTGCCTAAACGTAAGCCTACTCCTGGTGTACCTCATGCCAGACCTTCTAATTATTTGGCTAAAAGACATTCTCTTGTAAAGGTCTCTTCTTCCTGCCAGACCCTATTCTTCTGGCCAGGCTCCTTCACCTGCCGAAACATTTTCTCGTGTCAGGTCCAGGTCTCCTCCTGTCAGGAATTCTTCTTTTCTCGTGCTTGGATTTCAGCTTTAAGAACTTAGATTTATTTGATTTGTTCCCCACAAGAATATGACTCGAATTTTAGAACTTCGAAAATATACTTTTCCTCTTAATAAACCAATTCGGTTGAGAAACAAAACTAATGTGTTCATCGCCATGCAAGCCGAAGAATAACTGGTGTAGTTCGCAACTAACAGATTTTTCGTGGATAATATTTGCCTGTTACTGCGATGGGAATACGCATGAAAGTTACTATAGAGAGCAACGCTTTTAAAGAATTGACCCCCGAAAAAGAAGAGGAATGTGCAATAGGCCGCCGAATGTCAATCGAAAAGAATTTCAGAATATTTCGTGTGTAAACCGCAATCATTTGCGCAGTAAATTTGTTTAAAAAACCTTCTCAAGGTCGCCGATGGACCAGAACATTACAGTGAATTTATTTTTGATTGAGAATATTTAAAAGAAGCTTGATTTCGAATCTTGGATAATTAATCAGTCCATTTGTTAAATTTTTCAATTATAAAATAATTAAGTTCACGAGGCGTAATCCTAAACTCTTTAATTTTCAAAATTAGAAGCATTTGAAATTTTTTAGTTTAAATCATTTATTTTAGTAGATTTGAACAAATTTTCAAATTATTTTGATAAAGTTTTTGCAATTGGACACAAATTATCGAGCACGAAGCGTGAGTTTCGTAATCAGAATTTAATCCTCAAAGCCGTAGGTGCTTAGAGAACCTTCTTTAAAAACAAATCGAAAAAAATTTCAGTTACAATTTATGGCTGTAATTCCTCGGGTTCTCTTATTTTTCTGAAACAACCGGACTTTTATCTGAAGGTGCTCGCCGCCTGCAGCTCCACTACATAATGTTTAATAAATTGAAAAAGTCAAGAGTGCCAAAATTTTGGGCTTTTTTTATCTTCAAAAATGGAAAACTCAATTTTCAAAAAGCAACGCATACTCCAGAAAAATACCCTTAAAATAAAAAGTATTACTGGCCAGCACCTCCGCTATAGAAACTTTAAAAAAAATAATAAATCAACAGCACCAACATTTTTTCGAAGAAGAAGCATTAGTTTGGTTTTAGGTCAATAAAAATAATGAGCAGCATTTAGATCAAAGATTTTATAGAAACTTATTCAAATGAGAGAATTACGGAAATAATCAAAAATAAAATAAAATTTTGCAACCAGAAAAAATACCAAAACATTCATGCTTTTGTAACAGAAATTAAACAATGATTTGAAAAATTAATGCTACGTTCGAGTCTAGAATGGCAATTAAAGATAGAGAAAATAATCAGAGCCAAAATAATATAAAAAACGAAAATCAAAATAGAGGTCAACAACAAAATTATGATCAAAATCAACAAGGAAAATTGAGGACGAGGTGTCTATATAAACAAAACATGCTACAATACAAACTAAGATTTCCAATTAGAAATTAAAAAATTTTTAATCCAAGATTTTCTGTAATTTCAAAAATCAAAACACGGCTGGCCAAGTATTATTGAATGCCATGAGGCAGATATTAGGGAACACACAGACACAACGAACGACTCATTCTACGCACATACCAGCGCTTTTATATAATGCGGAAAATAATAATACTAAGTCAGAAGACAAAAAAGAAATGAAAGGACAAAATTAAAATGCAAAACAATTAAATTATGAAAATAATAGGAATAATAAAAAAAGGTGAAACGAATTTAAGTCCACAGGATTTTGTGGATCCAAATGTAGGAAACCAAAATTTTTTGTTTGTATTGTCGCTGAACATACAGACAACTTCCGATGACAATGTACGAATGTGTTCTTTAAGAGAAAATTAATCTTTGTTTCTTGTTATAGAATTATCTTCAGGGTTAAAACGATTGAATAATGGTGACCCTATTCATGGTGTCCCTTGTTTTGGACCTTCTGCTTTTTGTTCTGACAGACATTCTCCTGAAAGATTCTTTTTCAGATACTTATTTTTCTGATCGGTGTCTTCCACCTGCGGAGCCTTCTCTTCGTGTCAGGTCCAGCTATCCTCCTGTCAAGTAACTTTTTTTGAGTCCTCAAAAACTATACCAATGCATAATCCTATTTCATAATTCTTTTGAAACTCGTTCTGCCTACAGACTACTCAAGTCTACTACCACTGCTACATATTAGAGTCAAACTTACACAAATAAATAAACGAATTCGTCGAAACACATCGTCGGAAAGTTGACTACTTTTCCTTCCTAATAAACCTCTATCTCGTTCCATCTCTTTGGCAATCCTGATGATCGCTAATTTCTTCAATCCCATTTTTTCTATCCCTGCATGTCTTGTTTTCCGTATCTCTGCCAATTCCTCACCTTTCCAAATACACTTTAGGCGATTTCTTTCCTTCTCTTGGTCAAACCAAATTATTACATAAGATGTTCCAGGGACGTCCTATGCATACAGTGTGTCGGTGGCGATTATATTGTATATAAGAAGGATTTTTCTGTATCGAGAGAATGTCAAATGAAAGGATGCACGAGTATAATTAAATTCTAAGAATCAGTTTTATCTAAATTGCAAAAGATTACATAAACGGTGACAGCAGCTTTAGTTAAATCTGAAAAATTTGTTGTGCCCTTGAACCGAATTTTATCAAATGTAAATATAATCGAAGAACAAGCTTAACGCCTTTAATTTAAGAGATAACGACTATAGTATATACGCTTTTAAATAAAAATTCTTTATTAGTACGTTAATTAGTGTCTCCTATAATTGTAAAGAATGATGATTGTCTGGACTCTGGTCATGTTCTTGGTGGTTATCTTCGATTCTATTGGTGAATATAATAATAAAATTCGGAATGAAATAAATATAATGAAAAATCGGCATTAAATTATAGATTCATTATATAATTTATCTATAACTTGAAGTAAATTTTACGTATAAAGACATTAGAATCGATGTTCATTTATAAAATTAACAGCTTGAAGAGAGAAAGATAATTTAGAATAAAATTGCATATTTGGAGAAACGGTGTTTTTTGTTTTTATGAGCGGGATTTGTTTAAATAAAAATTTATGGCTGCAAACTTCTTTTACTTCTAAAAATTATCTGCTATTTAGTAAGGAAAAGGTGCCAAATTGCAATTTGCAAATTACAATTCTTTAATGAGCAGAATTCCTGAAAATAAATTTAAGAATCCAACGACCAAATTTGTACAACCACTATAAAATGTTCCCATTGCAATCTGAAAAAATTCCTTTCTTCCCTAAAAAAGAAAAATGACAAGGCAACCAACCAAATCCATGACATGGATTCGAGCTCATTTATGTTTCAGGTAAGGCATCGTGGCAGCTGGGTTTGTTCCTGATAATTATACAAACAAAAAGACGAAAAATTAAAAAGATAAATTATACAAGTACATAAGAAAGAATTATTGTTATTAATAAAAAAGTGAGAAGGAAGGGGATTTGGTTGGTTGGATTCTCATTTTTCTTTCCTCTTTTTAATTTTTGTCCATGGGAAGAAGTTCTTTTTCTTTTTTTTTTAGGGAAGAAAAGGAACTTTTGTTTTTTTAAATTGCAATGGGAACATTTTATGGTGATTGTCCAAATTTAGTCTTTGGATTCTTGATTTTATTTTCAGGAATCCTGCTAATTAACTTGATTATTGGACGTTCATTAGGATTTTAAATTTGACTTTAATCTTATTTAAATTATTTCAATTTTTACGAATCTCTATTACTCTTAAAATTTTTATTCTTTCCAAACGCATTTAATGTTTAACGTTGAATTTGCACAATATAGATTATTTTTCAAATAAAAAGATGCTTTTTAAACAAAAAATAAGTTTAAACTAAATAGTTATATTCTTAAATAAACATATGACTTCAAAAAATAAACGATTAAAAAATCTAATAGTTGCTTTATCCACAAAAAGATATTGTAAATTTATATAAAAGATAGTTAAAATCAATAATAAAGACAAAGTTTCAAGCATGTAATTCAAATTTTAGGCAGATAATGTAAATTTTCGTTCAAGAATGAAATGGGTAATTTATGATTAAAAAAATCAAAAAATTTTCAGAGAGAATAATGAATGTTAAATTAAAAGACAACTTATTAAACAAAAATTACCAAAAATTAAATCTTCATTTCTGGTTGCAGAATTAAGTTCACAGTTTGAGTGCTTGCCTAATGGTGAACCTATTCCTGGTGTCCCTCGTTCCAGACCTTCTGCTTCTGCTACTGACAGAAATTCTCCTGAAAAGTCTCTCTCTCCTGCTAGAAATAATTGTTCTGCTCCGTCTGGTTCTCCTGCCGAGCCACTTATTCGCGTAAGGTCTACGTATTCTCCAGCCAAACGCTATTCTTTTGCCCAGCGTTCTTCATCCACCGAATCTCCTCTTCGTGTCAGGTCAAGGTCTCCTCGAGCCAGGAATCGTTCTTTTCTCGTACTTGGATTCCCACCTGAAGAACTAAGATTTGTTCGACTCATTCCTAACAAAAATCTGGCCCGGTTATTTGAAATTCGACGATATACTTTTCCTCCCAATTTACCAATTCGATTGAGAAATAAAAAAAATGTCTACATCGCCATGCCAACTGAAGAACAACTTGTGTTATCAACCCCCGTTGGTGATGTATTTGCAATATTCCAGATATCTAATATTCGCAACCAACAGATTTTTCGTGGAATATTTTCGCTTGTTAGTAAGAAGGGAATACGGGGGAAATTTAACATGAACAGTCGCGCCTTTAAAGAATTGACGCCAGAAGAAGAAGCGGAATGTCCAATCGGCCCCCGAACACCAATCGAAAAAAATTTCAGAGTATTTCATGTTTAAAAGATAATGCTTCAAAACTGTAAATTTGATATGAAAAATCTTTTCAGGGAGGCTGATGTACCAGCAAATAAAAGTAAATTTCTTTTTGAAGGAAAATTTCACAAATTAAAAAAAATTTAGCAAATTGCTTAAAAAATTTGTAAATTGCATACATAAAATGCGATATAATGGGATTCAAAGGAAGCTTGATTTACAATTTTTGATAAATATTCATGGAAAAGGAAGTACATGCTGTAATCAACTCGCATGCAAATGAGTTAGCTTATTTAATCCTTGAACAAGTAGATTTTGGCATTGAATATTATCAATCTTTGGCTAAGTCTCTAGTTAGAGCAGTGCAGAGGTTGGAATTAAAAGGACGAGCGTTTGCGTTTCTAAAACACCTTTTCTGGGAACTATGTGAGTTTGAGTCAACTTTGACCACCTTTCAAAAACTTACCTTTACTTAGATTATTGAAGAGCATAAGCTCGGCATCGTCGAATGCCATGGAAACAAATTGCTGACTAATAACTAGATAACTCACTTTGACAAATTAATTTTGAAGAGATAAAATACATTTCGGACAAAATTGTATTTACTAGAAGATGCTGCCGCAAATTTTGTATTTCAAATTCTTGCCTTGTATAGCTTAAGATTACTTTCTCTGTCATCTTTTAAAAACCAGATTGCGTAAAAAAATGGGAATACCAATGTTGGATGCTTTACTACGAGTTCGATGCAGATTTTAGCGCGACTAATTCTTGTTGCACAAGTAATAAGCCAACTCAAAAAATGTTTGAGAAATTCAATTGTAGGATTATGAACCCCTCTAAGGACGAGGAACAAGAAGAAATAGATGTGGAAATTATCGAAGTTTTTGATCATGTCTTGCCGACTGGTTATCGTCTCACAAAAACTGCGTTTTTATTGCACATAGAAAATTCTTCATATTTTTATATGAAGAATATTCTATGTGCAATAAAAACGCCGTCAGAGAACAGGTTCTGGCTCATCAACGCTTTTATTCACATACAGGGTCCCGTTCTTTCGATGAACATCTTTCGGATGAACAGTGGGAGCTTTTGTCACAAACGGTAAGAAATCGCACATACAATGAAATTCATATCGAGGATATGATTGACCCGCTCCCAAGATTGGCAAACAAAAAGTAGTCTTTTTCAATTTTATGATTATTGCTGATATATGTGACTCGCAAGTAGAGAAACGGACTAATTTTAACACAGAACAATTTGAACATGTTTTGTCGTTGCTACCTTTTCTCGCCGAAGTGCAGCAAATCATCCATGTAAAGCACTAGCAACGAAGTCAACGAAGCTATTGATGAATAAAGGGAAATTCGGTGAAGGGTTTTACAGTTTTTAGCGAATTTGCGCCCCCTCCCCCGTTGTCATACTTCGACAATGGGTGTCTCTAAAATTACCACGGACTGTCACTATTCCACTACACCCCCCTAAAACTGTTACATCCTTTATGAAAGTTCCCAAAGCAAAGAAATATCTGCTGGAAGACTTTTTCCCTCTCTACCTAGGGTTTTCTCGAGTAGATTGATAAGAACTAAAAGAGTAATGATACAACAGTTGGTCTTTAACTATTTTTGATTGGACATAATGACAAATTAATTGCCATTTGGGATGGAACTTATGCTTAAATTCAGAAGAGTTCTAATTATAATTTTTAGCGAAAATCCTTCAGCACGTACAAACATCGTCCTCTAATAAAACCTTTTGTTGCTGTAGCCAAAAAATCTGATGCAAAAATAATCCTTGAGCTCGTTGCAAATAAATCTGGCCTCCGCTTTTTTCTAGCAGGTGATGGTTTGCTAGCAGATCAAGGATTTAAAGATTGTATGGCTACTCTATTAGAATAGGGATGCGACATAAGAACGCCTCATCAAACTGAATGGGGTCTTCCTTTGAGTGATTATGAGGGAAGACTGTCTCGCCTTGTCACCGAATTCCGATTTATTGTTGAAGCCGTCAATGGTCGATTGAAGCAATCTTTTTGATATTTCGACAAGGTGTGGCAAAATAAGTATTTCCACATGTGATCGGCGACTATAGAATTGCGGCATCGATCCTTAACGGATCGATGCTATCATAGCACTATAATTGCTCAAAATATTTTTATTTGTATTGTCGATGATGAAATAAAAGTGGCCCAGAGGCAATACCAGGGCATTTTTGCCACTGAAAAGTGGTGATTTAACGTCTTCCGTTTTGCGCTCAGATTGACGCTGTCATGGAATGCCACCTTCAGTCAGACATCAAAGAACCTGCTTAACTCTTGATAGTAATACGTGAACATTTAAATTAAGAGAAAACAGTTTTAAACCTAAATTACCAGAAAGGTCTATATACTCGTTTCAAGTCTCGGTTTTGAGTCTATACAGTTCCAAGACCTAATCAGCCTATATCTTCTGAAGGACGGACCGAGCATAACCCATAAGGATTTGTGAATCCTCCTTAGCCATGTAAAAATCAGCTTTTACTAAAATTTATTGTAAAATATTACATAAATGGTGGCATCACTTTTAATTAAATCTGCAACAAGATTTTCTCCTTGAAACTCAATTTTATTAAAGGTAGATATCGTAAAAAAGATAAGCTTGTCGCCCCCCTCTAACGGACAACGGCTGTAATATATATTCGTTCTTCAATGCATAGATTAGTGTCTCCTATCAGCATTAAAGATTAGGATTGCCTGGACTCTGGTCTTATTGTTGGTGGTTTTCTTTGATTCAATTGGTAAATATAATAATAAAATTCAAAATGAAATAACGTCGTACGTATAAAATATAAAACAGATTTCACACAGTACATATGGTAATGAACAATTATTATTTAGAAATTTCCGTCGATTTTTGTATGAACATATCAGAATAAATTAATAATACCAAAATATAAGTAAAATATAAAAATTGGTCTGTACTTGAAAAGGATTATAGTTAGAAATTAAGAAATCAGGATTCGATATGTAACGCTCATATAAGATATTGGTTTGTTTTTTCTATGAAGATATTTTAAAATCAATGTTTTTTTCTAAAATTAACAACTTGAAGTTTGAAAGCGAATTTAGAATAAAATTGGATATTTAGAGAAACGAGGTTTTTTGTTTATTTCAGTAAGCTTTGTTTAAAAAATAATTTATGTCTGCAGAATTCTTTTACGTCTAGAAAGTATTCTTGATTTATAAAGGAAAAGTTGCTAACTTGTTTTTTTGATTTAAAAATTTACCTGTTTTAGTATAAAATTTACCAATCTTGTTAAAAAGTCATAATTTTTGGTTAAAATCTGTCTTAGAAGATATTTCATCCATCCTAAATAAAAATGCAACTGTTTCGTTACATAATTAAATCTCTATTTATAAGATTGTCTTTTTGATTTTAAAATTAACCTCTTTTAACAGAATTACATCTTTCTTGGTTAAAAATGCAACTTCTTGGTTGAAAATTCAACAATTTTGTTGAAGATTCATAAATTTTGTTAGAATATTCTGCTGTTTTGCTGAAACTCTTACTATTCAGAAAAAATGGACTTTTCGTTTGAGTTTGATTTGTTAGTGCTGAAAAGAAAATTAAAATTTTTTCTGGATGAAAATTCAACTTTTTTCGAAAATCGCTTGTTTTTTTCATTAAATACCATCTTTTTCTAAAGAATTTCTACCTTTATTAGATAAAAATGCAAGTGTTTTTTTTAAATTTAACTATTTTATAGATAATTCACTTTTTGTTTAAAACTTTTATTTTGGCAACGATAAATTAGGTAAATGCGGTCATGGCGGATAATAGAAATCGGGGTCTCTAGTGATACCCGTTGGTAATAATCTGGCTACCAGTGAAACCGAAGGACGTTCCTGCTCTGGTTGTGGAATATCTCTGAAGAAAAGCAAGACATATTCGGGGTGGCTAAAATTGGCGATTTTTGATTATCAGTTGGCTATTTAAGGCGATAGTTGAAAGAATAATCTAAAGTTAGGATTTTTGACGCTAGAGATGGCTGAAAAAGTCGAATTGATGAGTAGGTCGAGTTCATTATTATGGTTTTTCATTGCACGTGCTAAGCCCATCTGAGAGCAGGTAATATCTCCTAAATGATGTTAACCAATTACTGGTTTTTTCAGGAAAATTGAAACCAACATGAACATGAAATTTACAGAAGACCCACCTATAAAAACGTATACCCACATGCCTCCTAACACTACCACCATCTAAAAAACAATCGGTCATCAAATCAATTGTATAGAGATCTGTCTCCATAACTGAAGGATTACGTAAAAATTGAATAACAAATCGTTAAAGAAATCCTAATACGGAACGATTATGCTAACAAAAAAATTGATAAAGCAATTATAAAATACACTAAGCAAAAAAAACAAGTCAACAAAACTTACTAAAGAAAGAGAGAGAAAAAACGACCACCACCCTACCCTACGTCTAAGATACCACAGAACAAATAGAAAGCATTACCAAGAAACAAAATATCGAAACGATATTTAAACCGCCACCGAAAATAATACAATATCTAAACAACCATAAATACAAGAAGGCACCTCTCGGCGATCTGTTAGTATATAAAATCCCTTACTTTTGTGGCAAAGTTGATGTTAGAGAAGCCAAAAAAGCGTTGAGCCAACATATAAAGGAATATGAGAGTAGAATCAGACTAAAAAATTTGTCGCAATCAGCGCGAGTTAGGCATCATATCGAAATAGGAATTAAAATTTTTATTAAAAAACGGCGGTCTTCGCAAAAATACACCATATTTTTCCAAGAAAGTACAGAGAAGTAATCAAGATCATAAAACACCTTAACAACATTCACAGGAACAAGGGTTATAATAGCAGTCTGATGGGGCTTTCCGTCCTTCCGGAGTTATTTTAAAGACATTATGAAGTGCAATTTTTACAAAACGTTCCCTTTTTGTTATATCGTAATATTTGCTACTTCCACCAAAATCTATTTTAATTTTATATCAAGAAGTAGGTAATTTTAAATAAAAAAAGAGCCATTTTCAACTAAAACAAATGAACTTTAACACAGCTAATAAAGTTGTGTAGTTGTGAAGATACAATTGTGTACTTTTAAGAAAAAATTAAATCGTTCTTTCTTGTTGCAGAATTCAGTTCACAGTTTGAATGGTTGCCTAATGGTGTACCCATTCCTGGTGTTCTTCGTTCCGGATCTTCCGCTTCTTTTCCTGACAGGTATTCTCCTGAAAGGCCTCTCTCTCCTGCCAGACCCCATTCTTGTGGCGAGGCTCCTTTATTTACCGAATCTCCTCTTCTTGTCAGGTCGAGGTCTCCTCCTGCCAGGAATCTTTCTTTTCTCATTCTTGGATTTCCACATAAAGAACATAGATTTGTTCGACTTATTGCTTACAAAAATCCGTCCCGGTTATTTGAACTTCGAAGATATACTTTTCCTCCTGATAAACCAGTTCAATAAAGAAACCAAATTAATGTGTACATCCTCATGCCAGCTGAAGAACAACTGGTGTTCGCTTATAAGGGAACACGGGTAAAATATAACATGAACAGCTGTATCTCTAAGGAATTAACCCTAGAAGAAAATGCGGAATGTCCAATGGATATCCACAATACAATCGCAAAGAATTTTAGAGTATTTCGTGTGTAAACCACAATTCTTTACGCCCAAAATTCAATTCAAAAAATCTTTTCAGGGTGGTCGACAGACTGGGGAATGGACGCGATACTATTTTTTAACGGGAATTTTACACCTTCCGTAGAAAAAAGTTAAAATCACCTAAAATGTTACAAACTGCATACATATTACATGATATAATGCGATTTATAATAAGTTTGATTTCAAATTTTTTGTTAAAGTAAGTCCACTTGTTAATTTTTTCAATTATGAAATTATTCACTTTTAAGGTGCGATTTTATCCATGGTTGTTAAGAATGAACAATAGTATGAGTTTCAAAAATCGAAAAATAATAACTGATTTCACTAGAATATTCTAAATCTGTCTAATAATAAAACGTTTTTATTTAATTCTTTATTTTATTCCAGTTTTTTTAAAAAGATATTGAGCTTTAAAAGTTTCAATGATGCTGAAAATTCTTTTACGATCTGATATTTTCTTTTTCGATTAAAACTTCTCTTACAAAAACTGAATTTTATAATTTGTCTCGCGCTTTGTACTCGAATAAAGTGTGCTTGAATAGAGTATACCGGATCGAGAACGGATCGGATTAAGATGGAAGTGAAGTACAGAGTCAGTTATCTGGTTTCGAATTATTAATTTTTTATTACTATATCAAAAACGAGCTTTCGAAAAAAATCTCTTTATGACGACGAAAAAATGTTGGTTATTAAGTTTGGCATTTTGAAAAGCCTCGTTTTGCAAATTTTACATTAATAATTTTATTTTATCTAAAAAATTGTTAAATAAAAAGGCTGTTGTCTCTTTGTACATAGATCTATTTACATTATTGTAATAAATTTGATTGTCACTATTTGCTTTGAACAAATATCGCAGAGCGAAAAAGATGTTTGAAGAGGTGATCAGATGGATTAAAGTTCTGTCCACTATTATAGGGCTCTGGAAATTAGGTCAAATTTAAGTCTCAAAATGATGAATTTTCCCTATATGTATACCTGCGTAACAACATTTTTTCTCTCTGAAACTGAATTTTATCAAATGTAAATATCTGCGAAGGACAAGCATGACGCAGTTAATCTCATAAGAGATACCATCTCTAGCATAAATTTTAAAATATAAAAGAGCAGCAGAATGTTCATGACATACGTTTGGATTAAAATTATTCGATAATACGTTGATAGGTGTCTCCCATAATTAGAAAAGATGATGATTGTCTGGACTCTCGTCTTAGCCTTAGCCATTTTCTCCAATTTTATTGGTGAATATAGTAAAGAATTCAGAATATTATAAATATAATTTTAAAAATCTGCCTGCGAACAGATTCTCATGAAGCATCTCTTGCTTTACTTATTTTTCTTGCCTTTTTTATAATGAAAGAAACTTGTTATTGAATATTCTATTGCAACCTGCGTCTTTTTTTCATAAAATAATTTTTTTATATCCGAGGATGTTTTTAAGTGATTTTATCGCAAAATTTTGTTATATAAATCACTGGCTGGCGGTCGCCGGCTAACATTTAGGCGTCAGGCACATTTAACGTAGTAGAAAAAGGAGACCTTGAATTAATTTGATCTTCAAATTCTAGAACTAAATAAAAAATAATTCATTTATAATAAAAGAAAAATGGGCAACTAGAATGAGGTACCTTTATCTAAAAGGTGACTTTTCAAACACGAAAATTGATTTTGTGCACCAAAGTGTCAGATTCACAACTCGTAATATACTAAGATAGGATTGTGTACCTAAAGAAAAAATCAATCCATTGTTTCTTGTTGCAGAATTAGGTTCTCAATTTGACTGTTTGCCTAATGGCGACCCTATTCCTGATGTACCTCGCTCCGAACCTTCTGCTTCTTCTTCTTCTGAGCGACATTCTCCAACAGTTAAGCCCCCACTTCATGTCAGATACAGGTCTCCTCCTGCCAGGGATCCTCCTAATTTCATACTTGGATTTTCACTCGAAGAACTTAGATTTGCTAGACTTGTTCCCAACAAGAATCCGAACCGGATATTCGAACTTCGAAGATATACATTTCCTCCCAATTCATCAGTGGTACTTGAAGACAAATATAATGTCAAATATCCCATGCCAACGGAAGAGCAAATTGTATTATCAACCCCCGATGGTGACGTGTTTGCATTATTCAAGAAAACTGATAATCGTAACCAACAGATTTTTCGTGGAATGTATTTGCGCTTCAGTCGAAAGAGAAAACGGGCGAAATATAACATGAACAGCCATGCTTCCGAACAATTAACTCCTGAAGAAGACGCTGAATCTCCAATAGGTACCCGACACTCAATCGCAAAGAATTTTAGAGTATTTCGGGTCGAAAACTCAAATATTCAGGCTGTAAATCCAATTTAAATTGATTAATAATAGATTATGAGTAACAATTTAAATTTATATTCGAATCTCTTTCTAACCAGCAGACACTTTTTAATTTTTTCGATTATGAAATTATTCAATTGTCACTGTGAAATTCTATACTCTTTTGTTTACAAAATTCTAAGTTCGTGTATTTAAAATTGAACAATAATAATTTATTTTACCAGAAGATTCTAAATTTGTTAAATGTTAAAATGGTTTTTTTTCATTTCCAATCGTATTCCAGTTTTTTTCTCGAAAAAAATGTTTAGCCTAAAGATTTCTAGTTTTTTAGCTTCAATAATTCTAAAATTTTTTTTGCCTATCTGATATTTTCTGTCTCGATTAAAACGACTCTCAAAAAAACAGAATCTCATTATTTGTCTCGCTCATATCGCTTAGTAAAAGTAAGTCCAAAATGCTAAAGTGGAAATAAGATCAAAAGTGTAAAGTAAATATTTCGTTGAACATTAGATTAATGCTTTATTATTTCTGTATATCGGTTATTTTTAGGTAAAAAAAGACTAAGGAAGGCATTCGATTTTAATATTTAAAAAAATTTAATCTCACGCGCAAGTAGTTTAGCAGTTTAGCGATAAATTTCAAATCTTCAAAATGAATGTAACAAAAGTTTAATAATTAATCTTGTTTGGCAGAAATTCAATCTGTTTTAGTTTAAAATTTTTCAAAAAATTGTTTTGCGGTCCTGGAGGTCAGACCATGTTTACTATATGTTTTTAAGGTCGCTGAATCCGAATCACAGGTTTAAAAACCCTCAGGACGTCAGGGTTCTGACATAACATCAGAAAACTTCATATAATATTGTTTTTGATTCCCGTGTTCAGACTATGTTTATTATATATTTTTGTGGTGGCTGAATCCGATTCCGAGATCCAAAAAACTACAGAACGTTAGGGTTCTGGCATAACCTCAAAATACCTCATAAAATTTTATTTTTGAGACCAGAGATCAGGCAATGTTTACTATATATTTTTGGGGTCGCTGAATCCGTTATCGTAGTCTAAAAACTTTCAGCGCGTCAGGTTTTTTTATTTCCATTCTATTCATTCACTAGAAAAAAGGATTTACGAGGATTTTTTAGGGTATGTCAGAACCCTGAAATGATAGGGCTGTTTCAACCTTGAATAGGGATTCAGCGACCTTAAAAGCATATAATAAACATGGTCTGACCTCGGACTCGAAAAAAGAAACAAATTTTATGAAGTTTTTAGAGGTTATGCCAGAACCCTGACGTATTAGATTTTTTTGGGCTTCGGATTCGGATTCAGCGACCCCGAAAAAATATAGTGATCATGGTCTGAGCTCCAGACGCGTGGACAGATTTTTTTGTGTGGCTGTGTAGTTTTAGTTCGAAATTCGCGTTTTTCGTAGAGAGTTTGACAGAGAACTAATTTGTTTAAATTATTATTCCTTAGTTGAGGTAATTTTTAAAATAAAGTTTTTTTCTTAATTTATTTGTCTTGTATTGATATTTGTATTTTTTTAAATATTGTTTGCAGTTGTTTTCTCTTAAAGATTATCTTTTTAGTTATAAACTTGATTAATTGTTTGAAGACTTAACACCTTAAAAAAATTAATTCTTTTTGGTCAAAAATTTCACAATTTTGTTGAAAAGTCAACTATTTCGCGCAAAATTTACCTTTTTTCTTAAATTTTTTTTTCATGGATAAAAATTCAACTATTTTTTTGAAAATTTGTCTTTTTAAAGTTAAAATTTCGTCTATTTCCAAATCCAAAATAGATTTTAGTAGACTTTTCAACAAAATTTAAATTTTGAAACAAATCAATTTTTTTAATCCTATAGGGTTAAAAATACCCCTGTTTGGTTAAAAATTATCTTATTTCTTAAAAAATGAAAATATTGAATAGCCAACCGAAAATGCAGCTGTTTAGTTAAAAATTAATCTTCTTACTTGAGGATTCTACTTTTTTGTTTAAATAATTTTATATGCATCACTTTGTTAAGAAATAATTTTTGTGTTGAAGATTCATATTTTCACTTGAATCTTTATCTCTTTATTTAAAAGTTTAACTTTTTTTTTGAAAATTGATATTTTTTAATTAAAAATTTAACTGTTTGAGTGAAAGTTGGACTACTTTATTAAAATTTTTTTACATGAATTTGGCTCTGCTTGAAAATTCAGTTATTTTGTTTGACAATTTTTTGTGAAAAATTCATATTATTTACCTGAAAATTCCATTTCTGTACAGAAATTCATCTTTTGGCTTCAAGGTTCAACAAGTTATGTGAAATTTCTTTTTTTTTGTAGAAATATCAATTTTTACACTTTTTTAAAATGAAAATTTATCTCTCCAGATTGAAAATCCAATTATGTTATTTAAAATTCAATTATGTTGTTAAAATTCATATATTTTGTTTTAAAAAATCCTGTTTCATAGTAGAAAAGTAATTTTTGTTTGCTTGTAATAAATAAATAAATATTATTGAATGTTTTAAATTTGTATCTGAAATATTGTTTTATTCAGTTTAAAAAAGATCATCTGTTAAAAATATCACAAGCATGTATTACAAACACAAAAATACAACATTAATTTTAACCATGTTTTTTGCAATTTAATTTTTTCTGACCGTCGGTTCTTACCAATTTTTGAAAAATTATTGCATTTTAATAAATTACAGCGTCTTTTCCGGGAAAACATTCTTTACAACTCTGTTTTTTCCAATTTTAAAAATAACTAAATAATCTTAAAATATAATTATTAAAAAATGGTTTTTTTTTAACAAAAAAATTGTTCTGACGATTTCAGCCAAAAGAAAATTTACTTTTAAAAGTGGAAACAGCAGAATGCAGAGAAAGTTTTCCTGGAAGAAATAAGCCGTCATTTATTAAAATGCAATAATTTTTTTAAATTTGGTAGGAATTGTTGGTCAGAAGAAAATCAATAAAAAAAACATTTTTAAAATTAATGTTTTTTTTCGTGAATTTAAACAT
>JAAAKG020174809.1:0-85617 GCA_010014905.2 Druon quercuslanigerum | reverse complement strand
TTCGGTTTTTTATGTAAGTGGTATGGAATGGAAGTCATGTAAACCCTTAGGGGACACATTATGAATAAAGAAGAATACTTGAATTTGTAGTTAAAGAAATGAAATTGCAAGCAAAATGATGAATTTTCAACTAAAAGAAGGAATCTTCAACTAGAATAGTTGAATTTTATGCCAAGAAGAAGAATTTTCAAGCATAAAGGTTAATTTTCCAGAAAAGGCGAATTTTTTAAAACGTAGATAAATTTTTGAACAACCAGTTAAATTTTTAAATAAAAAATATTCATTTTCAAGCAAATAGTTGAAGTTTCATTCAAAAAAGATTTATTTTCAAACAAAAAAAAACTAGCTAATTTTTCTGTTAAAAATCTAATTATTGCCCCAAAAAACTGTATTCAGGAAAATAGTTACATTTTTGATGAAAGTAGTTTAATTTTTAGTTCAGAAAATTCATTTTCAACAAAGCAATTATATTTTCAAGCAGAGAAGAATTTTCAATTAAAATTATGAATTCAAAAATTTCCTGTTCTAAATTAAATTAAATTTCTGTACAGAAACTCCATGTCCAAAAATAAAAACGATAACTATTTTCCAAAAAATGAAAAAAATTCTAATTTTTTTCTATTTTAGTCTCTCCAAGATGAATAAAAAATTAAACTAAAAAACTTTTAGGTTGAAGATTGTTAAAGCTAATGGTGCCTAGTTTGTTACCGGAAAATCCGGGTTCGATTGCTGCTGCCGTCATTTTCTCTAATTTCGCATCACGTTCCACGTAAGGGGCGTGGATTTTTGTTAATGAATTTTTGTTAAAGCAATTTTCTCACAAAATGCCGCATATTTTATTTTGTTACTTAAGCATTTAAAAATTTTGTAATTATCAATTAATGGAAGGAATATGAATCCAGAAAAAAATCTGAAGAGCGTAGGTATCTTTTATAAGGACCCAAGATATATGAAATTGATTTTTGGGTCATTATTTAAAAGAAATTATTTGTCTTCATTATTATGAGGTAGAACTAGTATAACTTTGATCTGTTTATTTATTTAATATCTGATTTTCAATCTTTAGAAATGCCTGCTGGAAATCTACAGGATGTTTTCTTCGTAAATGACGGGCCTCAATACATGAATTACGCTGGCATCGGTTCGTTTAATATGGGGCATGAAATTACTGAACTTTTTGATACTCTTGATGCTTACATGACGCCAAGAACGAAAAAAATATATCTTGCGAACGCTGATTGCATTACGAAGCAGTACGGAAAATATACTGCTGAAGAAGTCGGCCTTAGGGTTTGTATATGTGCAGTATGGTGGTCCTTATTTGCACTTGGTTGAGTTTTTTCGAATTTCTTTAGTCGGACCCCCCTATTTTGTTTGGAATGGCCAAAAAAAATGGTCTTTACAAAATTTGAGCGAAATTAGTTAATAGAAATTGTGGCCCAAAGCACTCAATATTTAAAATGCAACTAATCGGCGGATCCCTAAATTGCAATACAAAAGTTACAACTTCTACAATTAATAACGAAATCTCGCTAAATTCTTACAAGAGGCTGATTTATTTATTAGAAGTTCAGAAAAAAATCAGGTGTCCATTGAAATGCGAGAATATTTTTTAAAAAACATATTTGATAATGTATTAAAGTCAGAATTTTGAACAATTCAAAATGGATCCTTATGAAAAAATGGTGCCTTATTACTATTTAACAAGTTATGTACTTTTCACAAATTTAAACAAAATATGAAATACATTTTCGAAAAGGATTCAGTGATTTACAAAACCACTTGCTTGAAAAGTTTGTAAAGCTGCAGTATGCTGTGAATTTTTCTTCCTGATGAAATTTAAAAACTTTTGACAGAATAGTCGGAAATGTTAATTTTTTGTTATTCGATTTTCAACCTTTTAAACATTAAAAAAAAAGTTTCGAAAATCACTAGATTCTTTTCGAACATGTACTTCATATTTTCTTTGAATTTGTAAAAATCTCCTCCCCCCCTTCCACTACCCTTCCTTATTACTGAAGTTTAATGGAGCGGACGTTATAACTACAGTTTCCACCAAATGAAGAATTGCTACTTAACTTGAACATTATTTCGACTCCCAAAATAAACATATTGCATAAAAGTGGTAGTTAAGCATATAATATAAACAATGAATAATATAAACAATAAAATAGCTTTGGAAAGGACTGAAACTTTGGTTGATAAAATGCATGCACACGGAAAATATAAGGGTCAAGTTTCAGGCGACGAATGCATACTGAGTGTTTGGATATATATATATATATATATATATATATATATATATACTGGGTTTGGATTGCTAGGGGAGTGAATGATCTCAAGGTAAAAGAATTACGAGAAACTTTACACGTAAGAAAACTAGATATTTTATGTGTACCTGAAACAAAGAAAAAGAAATGAGAAACTAGGGACGTAGAAAACGGGTTGTTAAAAGACGGATTTAAAATATGGTCAGGAGTGGATAGTGAGTCACATAATAGGCAAGGAGTAGGTCTGATTTTGAATGAAAGAGCAAAGCAGCATCTCAGAGATCATGATTTCGCATCTCCTAGATTACTGTGGGCTAGAATGAAAGTAGGAATCAGAAGATTATTTATCATAGGCTGTTACGCGCCAGTTGATAGTGATCCCAGAGAAGTAAAAGACGCCTTCTGGGATACTAAATGATACGATGAATATTTGCCACCATGGTGGAAGAATTATTCTGCTAGGAGATATGAATCATATGGATTAGCATCCAAAATCAAGATACAGAAAGAATACTAGTTTATTATAAATACTTGGTGCAGGCATAAAACATACAATATAATTGACTTTGTTGTTGCGAATGAAAGACTAAGAGAGCTAGTCAAAGATACAAGGATCATGAGGGGTTTTGAATGCAATACCTACAGAAACCGAAAATGCGAATAGATTTCCAAAATAAGATAATTGAAAGCATGGACTATGTTCCGGGATATCATTGTTAGATGTGCGATCGAAGTGTGTGGTACCGCGGTTGTAGGAAAAATATCTGGTGATGCATGAAGGAATGATGAAATTAAGGCTGCCCAAAAAGCGAAGAAAGAAGCCTACATAAGAACGCTAAAAATGACAGGTCTTAGCGATGAGGAAATAAATAGACGTATAAATAATAACAGACGCAAAAAGAGGATACTCAAGTAATTAATTACAGTAAGTGAAGATGAAATTAGAGCAGAAGAATAGAAGAAAATACAAAACGACTTTGAAGGAAGCAAGAAACTACTTTATAAAGCAATGAATGTAATTAAAGGTACAGAATTTGTCAACATGAGAAATAGCAAAGGGGAAAAGCAGTATGAGGCAGGCAGGGTTAGAGACGCTTTCAGAGACCATTTTAGGTGACAATGCGAAGATGAAGATATAAGAAACTACAAATGCGATGTGGAACACAATGCATTTAAAAACTCGATAAAGAAAGTCTGTTTCACTAAGGTTAGGGATATAATCAAGAACTTGAAAAACGGTAAAGCTTCCGGGGTAGACAGTATTAATGCTAAAATGCTTAAACACGGTGGCGAGTAAATACCACATAGAGTGTGCGAACTGATAAATCTATACATCGAAGTAGGAGAAGTCCTAGGTGATTGGAAAAAAGTAATTATCGTGCCAATATACAAAAGAAAGGAAGATAAAAACGATTGCAATAATTACAGAGGGGTCAGCTTATCATGCACCGCAGGTAAAATATACTAAACAATACTTATACGTAGGGTAATAAAAATAACAGAAAAAAAGATTTGGAAAGTCCAAAGTGGGTTTATGCCAGGAAGGTCATGTACGGATCAAATATTTGGCTTAAGGCAAATCGCAGAAAAAAGTTTGAGTGTGTGCATTTTGTGAGGCTAATTTTTCTGTTCATCGAAATAAGATAGGGGGTGATACCAAAAAGAATTCAAACTCGACAAAATAGAAGCACCCTAATTTGCAGCAAAAAAACTAGAGTTACAATTTAGAGAGTTACAGAGTCTGAGTAAGAGATTAGGAGTTAAAACTTTTGCTTACTTCTCATGAAGTAATTTTAAACTTTAGCCGTTTATGATTCTTTGCTGTAAATATTAATTTCGAAACTAAAAGAAAATTATTAGATTGGCTTTAATGAAATTCAATGCATTCAATATAATAAAAAGTATAAAACTATTTGCAGTTGAATGGGGCCTTTACACAAAGAACAAACATCAATGACAACGCAGGCGTAAAAGTAGCATACCAAGCCTATCAAGAGTGGGTGCAGCGAAATGGACCCGAACCCAAATTGCCTGGATTAACGAATTATTCACAATCACAGCTTTTCTGGATCCATGCAGCTATCCAACAGTGTGCCAAGTATACACCAGAATTTCTGAAAAAGATCGTTCAAACAAATGATCATAGTCCATCCGAATTCAGAATCATAGGTACATTTTCTAACAGGCCAGAATTTGCAAAAGACTTTAATTGTCCACTTGGTTCCAAAATGAATCCAGCCAAGAAGTGTTCTGTATGGTAAGCCATTGTGCGAAATAAATATTTCACTATTAAGTGACTTTTTAAACGTACTTTTTGAAATTTACTGATAATGTACATTTAAATTTTAAGACAAATAATCTTCGTACACACTTGTCATTAACTATTTTGGGCATATATAGCGTGATCATAAATATTTGATGTTACAAGGAATATACTAACAAAATGATGATGTATGTCAATTGAGCTTAAAGAAAATAACAATTGTCGTCACCAATAACAGCAAACTGGGACCTTGATTTGTTTTCCCTCAATTTACTTACAAGAAGACACGCGCACTTTATGTAATGCTTATTTTGTTTTAAGAATCCCGTGTACAAAATTTCCCTGGTGGGCCCTACTACAACACGCTTTCAGGTCGGATCCCAACCGGGCTACCCTGGCTGGGTTTCATGGGCAGGAACCGTTCGGGAACTGGCCGGGCTTTATTTTTCTCGAATCACCTAGTCCGGATCCGATCGGTTACTGGCCGGGCCAATCCTGGTTAGCTCTTATGGCCGGGAGCCGACTGGGTACTGGTCAGGATCATTTTTTGTAGAAATTCCACATTTCTTAAGAGCTGTGACACTATTAAAGACGAATAATAGGTGCTAGATGAATTATTATTTAAAAAGTACAATTAAAAGATTTATTATATCAGTAAAACGGAAATAAGCTTTTTTAAATTCTTTGAAAAAACATAAAATTTTTTAACGATTCTGCTATGTGCAACAGCAGAAATGTTACTACTGTTGTGTATTACTTTTTTCCTTTCATTTTTTCTAACCTAAAATCACCACGTGCTTCCTAAAATAGAACACGTGCTATGAGATCAGTAATTGAAATTCTACATTAATTTCCTAGCCGTAATTGGTAAACTTGATTTGAATTTTAAAGTTCACCGTATTCATTACGATGAGCCTTAATTGACAAAAAAAATTACCAATTTATCGCACGTAACAACATTTTTAAACTACTTTGTAGCCGGATTACGCAACCGGGTTCCGGCCAGTATTGAAGCCAAAATCGGACCAGTTGACCGTGACGTTTATAGCCGGATCCCGGTCGGATTTCCCGACCAGCGCCCGTCTGAAACCAGGGCTATCCGGCTGGAACCCCGCTGGATCCCTGATTGGATTCCTACACGGGATATACTTAAAGTGACGCTTAGCTATAATTTACAAAGCAATGAATATTAACGTTTGCCTCGAATGCATGTCTTATAATAATATTATATTAAACTACTTAAATATGATTGATGAAAAATGTATGATTGGAAAATATGTTGCAATAAAGGTAGATTATTTGCCTATATCACGAATTTTTACATGAGCTTTATGGATTTAAAATGCGTGTCTATAAAATAAAAGCATACTAATAGCGTTCATTTCCAACCCATCACCACCCTTCCCGCAGTGCCTCAAATATGACCGAAAAATAAAAAAAACGATATTTTTACGTATTATTGTTACTTTTTAGCCATTTCCGTCTTCTTTCTCATACAAATTATACAAACGGACAATTTAAATAATTACGCATTTTGAATATCGTATTTTCTGATTGAAATGCAATATTTTGTCATTATTTAGAGTGGTCAATTTTCTGAAAACATTAGGTAAATATGTAATCAATTAATTATTTTTGTTTTCCAGCTTTCTACAAATTGAGCCAGAGATTTCCACTTATTTTAAATGGGTATCCTGTGCTACTTTTTGCTAAATAATTACATAATTTTCATGCGTTTATTAATAATTTTATTTTAGATTCATTGAAAATGGCACGCATTGATACTGAAACGTTACAGCATTATTAGCAAACAAACTTTTTTATTAAACTTTGTTTGTTAAATATATTTGTTAATTAATAAAGCCCGTGAGAGCTACAAAATAATTCATGCATATTTACATTGATGATTGAAGAAAGGATTGATTTGAGTCCTGTCAAATCTCATTAATACTTCCAGAGTATCTCTTTTCGAATGTGATTCAAGAAAAAATTATAAATTAACTTTTTGTACATTCTTTAATGTTTACTTGTACGAAATATTATTAAAGCGATTAGTTTAGCAAGATTCTTTTTTAATGATAAAAGTGGTAAAAATTCATTTAAAAAATCATCGTAGAGAAAACATTAATTTTAACTTGTGGGCAATAAAAGAATATGAGACAAATTAATTATATTATTTTAATTTACATTAATTAAATTAATTGCACTGACGTTGTGTTATAGTAGCATAGACATTCATTTTCATATTTACTGCTTGTTATTGCTCTCTAGATGAAATTTTAGAAAATAACCAGGACAGAATCTTAATTCCTTAACAATGACAGGTATGCGCACCCACACTCTAGGCCCTTCAGGTTAGCCTGATTAAGTTAGAACTTAAATCACAGTAAATATATTCATTCACTCAATTATAAAATATCTTTAAAAATCTGCGCCTCTTTTTTTGTGCATAGGAATGGTTTTTACAAATTTTAGTGTTGTACATTCAAGAGCAAAAATAAGCCTGAAATAAGATGCATTTAATTTTTTGTAGATTTTTTTGAGAAGGGGGCTGTTTTTTGAATCTGGGAGAAGTTTTTGAAATTTTATTTGTCGATTCGGGAGCCCACAATAAGCCCGAAATCCTAGTGCTCTTTGTTTTTCCAAATTTCATATTTTCACGTAATGGGTAGTTTTACTTTTGGTGAGGATGGTTTTAGGAAACTGGTTGTTGGTACATTGAAGAACCCAAAAAAAATTCTGACTTGTTCAATTTTTTTTAAGTTTTATATAGTGAAGGAGCTAGCTTGGTCCCATCCAAACAAATGAACTTTTAAACAAAAAGATCAAATGTCTATAAAAAATTGACAAAAGATGGAATGTTTAAATTTTTAATGAATAATAACTGTTTTAGGAAAAAATTTAATTTTCAAACACAGAAATCAAATTTCAATCACAAAGAGTGATATTCCACGCAAAAAGAATAATTTTGAACAAAATACATGCATTTTCAAACAAATAATTTTATTTGTAATAAAATTTTCTACCTAGCAGTTGAATTTTTAAACAATAAGTTTTCCAGCAAGAAAATAAATTTTCAATGAAATAGTTAAATTTTCAACCAAACAAATAATTTTTTTTATACCAAGAAGATTACCTGTCTATAACGAAAACTTTCGACAAAAAATTCAGTTAAATATTTTGTTTGAAAAATTACTTTTCATTATAAAAGTTTATTTTCAGCCTAATATTTTAATATTTAATGAAAGTTTAAACTGCAAATAGTTGACATTTCAATTAAAAAAAGAGAATTAGTCTCCACAAAGGACAAACTTTCAACAAAATATAGAACATTTCCAACAAATAAGTTAAAATATATTTTTTGAAAAGTCACATTTGTTTGTGAGAAAAAATCTTTTTTTTCTGTGAATTCACGAAAAAGAACCCTCAGGTGCAAATTCTAAGCTTATAAGATAATTAGAACAATAAAAGTTAGAGAGATTAGGATAACCATTAGCTTTCAGTACAAAGATTTGAAGGCCTTCTATTTTGAATTTTGAATAATCTAGATTTTTTTTAAACACTCCACCCAAGTTGCACCCCCTGCATCCTTTGGTCCCTAGGCCTGTCTGTGCTGGCCTTATAGTTAATTCGGAACTAAATATGTCTTATGTTAATACTTTTGTTTTAAAATACTTAAAAACGAGAGTTAGAATTTTAGCCTGAATAATCTGACCTATTAATTTATCGACGCAAGAAGTTTTAACATTTTAAATTAGAAATACTTTATATCTAAGGCTATAGTTCTATATTTTATATCAAAACTTGCAAATTTGGAAACGGCGAAAAATATCAAAATTTTATTTTTTTGAGTTAAATGGAAAAATGGAATTTTGAGTTTAGCATTTGTATCGCACAACTATTCTGTAAAATTTCAAGTAGTTTTAACAAAATGAAGTATAACATCCATTCTTGAACTATATAGACGTTATTCTATTTAAAAGCGGAAAATAAAATGCTGTTTTAAATCTATAATAATTTTTGTTTTTACAAAAAGTGTCTTATTAAAAATACTGTTGTCGTCAAATGTGTTTTGAGTGTTATTTTCATCAAATAAAAATAATTTAAATTTTTCATTGTGGTTGTCATTTATTTGATCAGTTTAAAGGTTAAAATATCTAAAATCGAATGACCGGAAGAAAATAGTCTTAACTTTAAGACTTCCAAAAACAGTGTATAGATCAACTAGATTCTACTTCACTAGAAGGTCGTTTCCTTCATGCATAAAGATACAGTCGAAGCTATCAATAAGACCGCTACGAATGAGACCACTTCCCCTCATCCTTGCTCGAGATCATCGAGACGCTTCCGCCACTCTCACGCTGACTTTGAAATTCTGGTCAGCCGCTACCAATAGTGCCGCTGAAGAAATCGTAATTTGTATGCTTTTGAGGATAGTTTATTTTGTATTATCCAAATAAATAAAATATTAATTGTTATATTTTCATATTTTATAATGTTTTTCGACATTATAAAATATCATTCCTGTGCATAATATGCGCAATGTCAACAATGCGCCGCCACTGTTATGTTTACGTTCTGATAATCCGCGTGTGTAGTGAGAAGTGGATTTAAAGCTACATATATCAGTATTAATCTGGAAGAGGAAAGCATTGAGATTCGGAGAACTAAAATTTCGAGAAAAAAATATTTATCTTTTTCAATTTTCTTCAATTTTTGTGGATAATCTGAAGCTGTATGAAGATTTGAATTTAGTGAGTATGTGTACAAATAATTGCAATATCTTACATTATAAATATAAGTGATTAAAACTAACCTACACTGAAAAAAAAGTTCAGCTGTCTCAACAAGACGCTTAGCTGCATTTCGTCTTCTGAAAAATTATGGTTGGCTTACATAAATTTCTAGCTGTTTTACTTAAGTATCTAGCTAATAGTAATCTAACAAAGTCAGCGTGAGAGTGGGGGAAGCGTCTCGATGAGCTCGAGCAAGGATGAGAAGAAGTGGTCTTATTCGTCGCGGTCTTATTGATAGCTTCGACTGTTCATACAACACTCGAGTGTAGTAGAATATTTTTGATACACTCTGCTTTCAGAAATCTTAGAGTCAACACTATTTTTTTGATACAGTTCTGTTACTGTATAGACCCTGCCAGTACCTGACTAGACCACGACTGTGATAAGTCAGGTCGACTGGACAGCCCCTGACTAATTCACTGTGACAGAACTGGTCGGGGACACTAATCAGTAATCCCAACTAGTGCCCGACTTAAAGTGGGGCCAACTGCTCGGATAACCGAACAGGTCTACTTTTCAATTTCTACGAATTACGCATTACGTCAATTATAATGATTTTTTTGGTTCGTCAAACACAAATTGTTGATTACACAAAAAATGCTACTTTCTACTGATAAATAGATGCTTCCACGGTATAAATTGTTGATAGAATTGATTATTGCTTCAAGCAATCTTCTGTTAGAATAAAGATAGATGTCACCGGATTTCCTTTTTTTTGAACTTATTTTTAACTTTTTCATTAGAGTGAGGCAATAATTGATTCAAGTTAATAAATGTAATTTTTTTCAAATATTTATCATTTTGTCCAGTTTTCACTTTAAGGGCTTTTACGAATTAATTATAATATTACAAATGAATGCAATTTTAAAAAATTATTGCTGAGAAAATGATTATATTTCATATCTATATTAACCTGTATTAATTCTAGATAGTTGCGGTTTTTTTTTCAAATTTATACCCTTGCTTTGGCTTTTTAGTTTTAAACAAATAATAAATAAACATTAAAGAGAATTGACATCAACGCAAGGTGCTTATTCTGGGTATATTTGTTTTTTTTAAGTTAAACAAATATTTTTACAATGGATATGTAACTTTAGTTCGGTCAAAAACAATATTTACTGCAAGTGGTAATGCCGGAAGCCGTTTCCTGTATGTAGTAAGACTACCTGGTCTCTTAAAATATTATAATAAAATAATTATTCAAAATTTTTTCAATCTCTATTCATGTAAGTATATTAACACTGTAAGAATGTAAGAATCAGTAAAATTCAATTAATGGCTTGAGAAATATGAAATTTGCAAAGCATGCGGATTTCAAATTCAGAATCCCTTAACTCTCTGAATTTGAAAATTTTATAAATTCATTTAAACTATAAACTTCACTCATACACTACTAAAGTTCAACAAAGTTCAATTTTTTTTTTTGAACACATGCTTTAAAATCTAATCGTTCCAAACACAATTCTGTGGGTAAGACTTTTTTAGCCTTTTTTTAATGATTCTGAATTGAGGCACTTTAAAAAATAATAGAATATTAAAATAAATACATATTAGTAATTAAATAGAGTCTAGTATTTAAATAAGACAGAATTAGAAAAAATTATTCATCTAATTGAATGAAGAGATGCTCAACCAAACAAACCGGAACCCCAAGGCCTAAAAAGTGCTCGATTTTCAAATTCGATTACTTAATCTTTCCCTCGCTAATATTCTCGTCAGACAAGTTATTAAATTTGTGTAAAATTTGACCCTCCACCCCTCTCGTTTTTATGAAACGTTCACGTTTTGAAACTTAAAGTTTCGAAAGCTGAAGGTCAAATTCGTCAGCTACTTTTTTTCAAGATTCAGAAATTCGATGTACCGTATTTGTAATACTCGAAATACTAAAAAATTTATCTTTATGTCTTTTTCTATAAAAAAAAAAATTACAAGAGTTATAGCATTTGAAATATTCGTTGCCAGAAGTTTATCATATCAGCTATTTAAGTATTCATAAAAAATCACAAATTCTAATTTTTCACCGACGCTTTTCGTTCTAGCCATCTAATAAATAATTGTAAGAAATTACATTTTGCGGTAAAACTATTGATTAGCAATAAATTTGTTTAAAAAATTTAATCTTTTACTATATATAAAGGAGAATATTACAGAAAGCTAAGTTTTTATCGTAGATTGAAATTAAAGCTTTCTCGATTTTGATTTTATTACATATTTCAAACTGATTAATTTTCAAATGAACTCTCAAGATTGCTTGTTTGAAATATTTATTTAAAATCTAAAATATTAATTTATTTTTTTCTAAAGATAATATCAATTTTCAGAAATATTAAAGATAGAAATGTAAATGGTGCTAATAGTTTTTTAATAATCAACTTAAAATTAAAGCTTTGAAACATGTTGGATCTTGGTAAAATAAAAAAGACGTCTAAATAATAGAGAATAATATAATAATAATATAAATACAATATAAATATATTAATAAGTATTTATTTAAAAAAAATAGATTTTGAAGGATTATAATGTTTTTTTAGCCTTCGTGTGCAATTTTGTGGTACAATTTTTTTTAATGGTTATGTTGGTTTAAAAAATGTACTTTCCAGTTATGCGAAATACGAAAATATATAGGGAAGATTGCTCTACAGCAGATTAACAATAACCATAAGCGCAAAGATGAGTAAAATATTTAATTCTGATTGTAATGTATTAAAAAGTATTGTGGCTTAACAATTACCTGCATTAAAGATATTTTATAAGTTATTTTATAAAGTAATCACAAATAAGAATGAAAATATTTAAAATTAAAAAAACTGAATCCTTGAAAAAACGACACAAAGCTACGAAAAAAAATTACAGGCAAATGTTATTCATACAAAAAAGGACTACAAATTTTTTTGTAATCATCATCGTATTTAAAGCTTCGTTTTTGTTTTAGTCGTAAAAAATAAGATTAAAAATAAAAAACAGAAATTTTTTAAAAAATCACAAGGCAAGGAAAAAATTTATCAACGAAAGTAGTTCGCTCAAAAACGATCTGCAGATTTGATGCTAATATTTTTTTGATAGGTTGCGTCTGTTTGTACTTAATCGTAAAAAATATAATCTTCTCGCGATATCTCTCAAATTGTAGGGAACCTTTTCTTAAAATTTTTTTTTTGAGGGAATAAATATGAATATACATCAAGATCTTAATTTGACCATTATAGCGATGCTACCAACGACCGATTAAAAACCCCCACCGTTTCTCCTTGACATAAATCCCCCCGGAACCGCTTTCGCATTACTTCAGGGGGTGCATTGTCTTTAGCCGTGCCTCGGCCCTCTGCTTTAATGCCAACTTGGTCTTCTCCTGGCTATCTTGACTTCTAATTGGACCTGTCCAGCAAACGATGTTAGCTTGAACGTCCAGGAGGCTTCCTCAACGAGGCTGCCTCTCTGAACGCCATGGAACTCCTTGTACCCGAACGATGGTCTGTCCGTGGCTTATCTCCCTTTGCAGCATAGAGTGCAGTGTGCTTTCGCATGCTGCAGCTTTATGCCCCTCTTTTCCGCATCGCCAGTATGCTTTGGTCGTATCTGGACCGTCACATTTCGTTGCCATATGGCCGAAGCCTAGGCAGCGGTAGCATCTTGTAGCCTCCAACTTTCTTCTTACACGGCAGGATACCCACCCCACTTTAAGGTGTCCTGCGTGCAACAACCTTGCAGCCAGCTCCTCTGACAGCTCCAAGAAAGCCTTCAGATTGCCTCTGACGGGTCTTTTCGTAAAGCTGACCTTCACATCTCGAAATCACATCTTGAAATGGTTAGGAAGTACAAAGAAGTTGGTAATGGAGCGTTTCTTTCAAAAGCAGTAGAGAAGGCTGCTGAAACACTCGGCCTTGACTTTAATATAAGGGCTGAGCAATATGCATAAAATCTTATTTATCTTGAGTACTCACTAATGAAAGCCCGAATTAAGAAAGTACAGTTTCTTTCATCAACAGCATATCCACAAGAGAATGCGTGGCATATTATAAGATTCTGGAGGATCCGTCGATGTCGTATGAGTTAAAGTTTGATTTCCTTGAATCACTTGAATTAATGTAGAATTTGGTTACGACATATCAAAGTGGTGTCATTTCCACTTTAGGATACCTTTGCCACGTTTTGAGCTGAGACGTTCCTGAGGATAGCTGCAGACACGTGTCATGCATACCCCGAACATCTTAGAAACATACGACCCAGTTATCCAACTCATGCAATAACGAACTACACTTAAAAACACATTGCGATACTAAGAATCCTTTATTATCATCTTTGTTACTCTTATGACATTAACCTTAATTCCGCTCCTCTAAGTGCTATCAGGGAAATTGGTTCAATTGTCGAGAATAAGAATGTTCGCATATACGGGAACTTCATGTTCTCCATAATCGTTTCTGTTGCGCACTCGAGGCCTAACATAGTACTCCTTACCTTTAAAAAGAGAACCATGTTCATTATCGATTTTTTGACAACAGCTGACAAATACATCATGGCCAAGGAGAATATAAAAAATAAAGGTATAGAGAATCTATAAGTGTTGACACCTAAGATTTTAATTTTTTTGTTTTGAAAAATCTGCAAAAGTCGTGTTTTCCTTGAGTCTTTTAGGATTAATTTTACTACCATCTAACTGTAGACTTTACTTTTTATGTTTACAACCTTTTATTGCTCTCCAGATTAAATTTTCGAAAATACTGAGAACCGAGGCCTAATTCCTGAACAATTGCAGTAAAGTGAACCCTTAGTCAAGTCCCTTCATGCTAGTCTCATTTAGGAAGAACTTAAATGACAGTAAATATATTCATTTAAAGAACTCTAAATTGTTTAAAAAAATCTGTACCTCTTTCCTTAATTTCGCATTTGAGCAAGCCTTCAGGGCGGGGACTATTGCCCCTACCATGAACATTTGTAAGTCTATCTTCTACTTTTATTTCTCTCTGAGACTAAACTACGATGTACCATTATAACAAATCGATCTTTCAAACGAACAAGCACTATCTCAAGCGCGATTATCTTTAAACCTTAATTATGTACACTCCAAGTTCCATATTATAACATAACTGAATATATTATCGTTTTACCTAATCAAATATATTCTTATCATTATTAAACCTTGCATATCAAAACAGTTATTATTTGAGTCTCTTAATTTGAAACATTTTAGAGATCTGATCGGTTTGTTAGAATAATTAAAAAATTCTGAGGTTGATTCGATCATCAACGTCAACAATAAGGGAGTAGCGATGGTTATACCCAGAATATTCTCTTAATATAATATATTCTTTCGTAAAATTTGCACTCTTGGAGGTGCTTTTATTTTAATAGTTAAAAGCCTGAAGAGAATCCCTGCTTGCCAAAAAGATGCCAACACACTTGCTGGCAGAATGCATAAGGCGGTTGTCCTCGGGTCGCTCCGTGTCTTCAGAGTGCAAAAGAGTTTTGTCTAATCATCGTAATAAATCATTCGCAAACTGTAACCGCCTTAATCACGGTTCGTTGGGAGTGAGTACAGTTCGATAATATTTCAAATTAATCCTTCCGAGTTTTACGGTTTTAATTAGTTATTTTTTTTTAAAATTTCAGTAAATATACATGTACTTTAAACAATTATTATGCCAGTGTAGTCTATTAAAATACAGAAATAGCTTAGAATCTTTTATTGCTTTAAAAAAATGTATTTTGAAACTTTTCAACTATCTTTATTGGCCAATGCGTGATCGTAAAATACCGTGGTTTTCCTGCTCGACTTTGACCGTTAAATGTACATTATTGACCAAATAATCATTATTTTTAGTTTCTCTACACGAAGCTTTGTGCACATAAAGCAGTTCGACAAAAGTGAGGAATTAGTGTTTCATTATTCGCGACTGAATATTATTATTTCTTTTAGAAGAAGGCTCTCGAATACGCAAATTATGATTAATTTTCGTGTGCTTATTTTTCTTTTTCTCTCTTGTGTCTCTTTGCACAAAAGCGAAATACTCGATCCTGACACTCCGAAAATATGTTCAAAACCTGAATGCGAATTTGTCTGTATGTATAATTATATTTTAATATGTTTTATTATTGGTCTTTTGTCTAAAAATAATTAAAACCTTAGATCGTTGCCAATAACTCGAAGATTTTTTATTTAGGAATTGAAATAATGGCCATGTGCACGTCAGGTTGTCCAAATATTTATTAGATTTTTTTAATATCATTCATATCGCCGGGAGATTATTTCAATTACACAGAAGAATGATTGCGTTTTTTTAAAACCATATTTAATATTTCTGCATTCCACATATCGTTCAAAACGTATTTTCCATTGGAAAAAATACCTTTTTGTGAATTTTATGCAAAATAAGCTGTATGAGGTTAGTCGAGATGAAATTCAACATTTTTCTTTACAATTACCCATGGAATAAAAAAAATATATTTATTTTTCTTGGTAGCACACTCATAAGTCTGTTTTATGGGGATACAAAGAAAAACAATATAACTGAAAATTGGAATTTTCTGGAATTTTATTGTTCATATATATCATCACCTGTAATAATGTTAGATTGTTGCGTTTTTTCTGAAATTTTTACTCTTGCTTTAACTTTTTAGTTTTAAGAGTGAGGCAATAATTTGTTCAAGTTAATAAATATAATTTTTTTCTTAAATATTTGATATTTTATCCAGTTTTCCTTTAAAAGGAGTTACAATTTAATGCAATTTTACTTTTGAAAAAATACTAAATAAACATTAAAGAGTATGAACATTCACACAAGATACTCATTCTGGCTGAATTTTTTTTTTTAAGTAGAATGAATACTTGCACAATTGGTATGTAACTTTAATTGGGTTAAAAACAATATTTACTTTAAGTATTAATGCCGGAAGCAGTTTCCTGCGGATAATTAAAGTGAAATATGTGCGATTCTAAATTTTTCTTGCACGCTTTGCCATAAAATTCGTGTTGCAATTCAACAAAAAATATTTAAAAGTAATTTACAGACCTACTTCTCTGACGCACATATAATCATTCTATTATTTGCTTTTATCCCTTACGTAAGATAACTTATTGTTGAAATTATTATATTTTTAGCTTTTTCCTGGTAATGCAGAAAACGTAAACCAAATAATAAATCAGCAGTAATCCTGAATTTTTTTGTTATTTCATGATAATGTAGGTTCCTTCTGTTTCAGCATAGTTGTGGTCGACCTTTCGCAGTAGACTATAGAAGCATCAAAAAATATAAGTCGCATTTCGTCACAGGCGTTATTAAGATAGACTTAGAAATTTGTTTGTAGTGCAAAAAAAATTGCACGATCCAACTCGAACAAAAATCCATTTAACTTTTGTTAATAGTTCTATTATAATAATTTTTAAGCAATTAATTCTAAAATGTTATATTATTTTAATTGTCTGTATGTCACGTGACAGTCTATAATTTCCGGAGTGCCGGTATTTTAACCCAAACCCAACCACACTCGACCTTCGCGTTTGGTTTTGTGTTTTTTATTGTTCAATGAAAAACGACTTTACAAAAAAGACAGAGTAAAAGACAGAGTATAAAACAGAGTATATATCAACGGTATTCAACTTTATGAGTGTTGTTTCTTCAGATATACTAACACAGAAATATAAGGCACTGTAGCAAAATAAAACACAGTGGATATACACGCTCTGTTTTTGGAAACATTCGTTAAAACTAATTTCTTCGGAACAATTGTATTATCATATAGCCCCTACTAGTAACCGATCAGGCTCGAGCTAGGAAAAGTCGGTTCACCTGTCTAGCCGCCGACTAATCTACAGTGTCGCTACTCGTCGGGAGCTAGTCAAATGACCCGACTAGACCCCGACTTTAGGTGGGGTCAGCTGGTCGGGAACCAGAATAGGTCCCCATTTGAATTTCTACACGGGTGTCTAGCATTAGGTTCAGAAAAGATATTTATAAACAATAGTCATTTGTTTTAACCATGACGTGTGTTAGATATAAACCTTGAAATAACTAAAAAGTAGGTAAAAAGTTACAAACTGTCAAAAACCTGCATCTTTTCATCAATATTTCAAACGGATACTGTGATAAATAGTAAGAAATTGTTTCAAAAATTAATAATCAAGAATTTAAAAGTAGTTCCTTGTCTTTAACCAGACAGTTTTTTAAATTTACATTTCAGACAGATAAAGCTATAAGCGTTGATTTCGTTCGTTTGAAGTTCAGTTTTGAGTCAACTTTAAAAAAAATGCTCGTTGGTTTCCATAAAAGGAAAATGACCAGAGTTATAAAATTTGCAATATTCTTTGCCAGAAGATTATTATACCAGCTATTCAAGTATTCATAAAAAATCATAAATTATAAGTTTTCATCAATGCTTCTCGTTTTAACCATCTGAAAAATAATGTTTAAAATTGCATTTTGCGGTAAAACCATTGATTAGGAATAATTTTTGGAAAGAAAATCTTTAATATTTTACTGTATTTAAGGGAGAATATTTTAGAAAGCTAAGTTTTTATCATAGATTGAAATTGAAACTTTCTTGATTTTGACTTCATTACATATTTCAAATTTATGGATTGTTAAATGAACTCTCAAGATTTTTTGATTAAGACTTTAATTAAAATTTCAAATATTAATCCATTTTTTCTTAAGATAATATCAATTTTTAGAAATATTAAAGATAGAAATATAAATGGTGCTAATAATTTATTAATAATTAACTTAAAATCAAATTATTTTTTTAATGGATATTGGCATAATATACCAAAAATCCGTATTAGTTATCTATTAAGCCTTTCCTAAAGAGTACGTCTAAAAGGCCTCGAAACATGTTGGATCCTGGTAGTATAAAAAAGAAGATATACAAATTTCTGAATTATTAGTTTTTGGTAGAATGCGTTGTTTTTGCTTTAATCTTAAGAAATAAAACTTAAAATAAAAAAACCGAATTCTTGAAAAAATGACAAAAAGCTACGAAAAAATTACAGGACATATTTTGTTAATACCAAAAAGGACAACAAATTTATTGGTAATGATTCTCGTAATGAAAGATTGTCTTTTGTTTTAGTCGTAAAAAAATAACATTAAAAATAAAAAACTTAAATTTTTGAAAAAAGCACAAGACATGAAAGAAACTAATCAACGAAAGTCTTTCTTTCAAAAACGATCTGCAGATTTGATGCTCATATTTTTTTGATAGGATGCGTATTTTTTTGAATTAATTGTAAAAAATATCAGCATTTCGTGATATAAGAATAAGCAGTCAAAGAATAAGAGTTCTGTCTATAATATAAAAGTAAAAAACTTTAAATTAAAGTTCTGTTTACAAGTGTGGAAGAACTACAGATACCGATCCCGTAGCGTGAGATCCAATATATGTGCGGTTAGTAGCTTTTTTTAAAAATGCTTATTCAAAGTATAGGATAGGCAGTTTCTTACATGCAATTTAAACAGCACCTTCTAAAATTCGTCTTGATCAAAGCTTATCTCAGAAATTATAAATATCAAAAAAAGGGAGGCAAATACCCTCATGATAATTTTAAATATGTATCATGCGTTGTCATGTATTGCCGTCTTCATTTTGGTATTTCGATCTTTACCCCTTTACCATGTAACTCAAAAAGTAGCTCATTTGCTTCTTAGCTCATCTACTTGTAATATTCTGAACTTTATGACAACATTTTATGAGTTAAGATTATAATGATTATATTCTATAACCAAAACTTTAAATTGTTATTCTATTTTACAGCTTTGATACTTTCGGAGTATATGGACCCCACGGTATCACCATGCGATGACTTTCACAAGTTTGTCTGTGGTTCTTTTTTAAATAAAACAGTCATTCCGAAAGGCAAGAGCGCGTTCGACAGATACGATATCCTTTCGGACCAAATTGATGAAGAATTAATGGCGATCCTTAAAGAACCAGCTCAACCCAATGATCCAAGATGGACTACACTTGCGAAAAATCATTTTAATTCTTGCACGAACATAGGTAAGCATATTTTCAAATTCAAACTTTGTTACAATACAAGGTTTATATCGGGAAAACGAATTATATATTTTCTGCCACAGCTGAGGTTAACAGAAATGGTCTTCGTGGAGTATTCGGTGATTTAAAAAAATTAGGTGGTTGGCCTGTCCTGGAAAAGTCGTGGAATCCGTCAAATTACGAATGGAAAAAATCCACATATACTTTGCAGAGTCTCGGATATGGAGCGAGTTATTTCTTTAGTTTCGAAGTTCTAATAGATCCTCTTTACAAAACAAGATATGTTATTAATGTGCGTAATTAGACCGAAGTGCAAAATGGTAAATGAACATTAAAACATATTATACTTTCAATAAGAAAAAATACTTTTTTTAGATCGATCGACCATACTTCACTATTGGTGGTGAAAATTTAGTAAAAGGGCTCAATGACCCAAAGGTGATTGCCTACCTCGATTATATGGTTGACTTAGCTGTCATTTATGGTGCTAACAGAGATAATGCCAGAAATGAATTAAAGGAATCCCTTCGTTTTGAAATAAATCTAGCAAAGGTAATTTTAAATTATAATATTCTCATGTCACTACTGAAATTTATTTTTCTGTAATAGAAGCCTCGGCAGAGATAATGTTGGGTCCATTAAATACTTTTTTTCTGGAATCTTTGTTTCAAGCATACGATGATATACTTTGTTATAAATTGCATTTTGTTAAATAACATATAACGGGTGATTTTTTTCACTCAAAACTTTCAAATATCTCGAAAAATAGGCACTCGATGAAAAAATGTGATGAATCAAAATTTAATCACTCTGAGGAGTACATACACTGATGTTAAAATCGGTTCCCCCACTTGCCCTCTGGAGGTGGGGGTTAAAGAAAGTTAAAAATTTTAAACTAAAACTCCTATTTTTTAATACATTTTCGGATTCTTTGAATAAAAATGCGTATGATTTGTTTAAAACATTTTTCTCGTCTCGCGATAGATGGCACAGTAATCGACGAAATTCCATTTTTCTTCATTTTACTGTTACTGAGAATGCACGCTTACGATTCTGCAATACATTAATAATCAAAAATACATCATTTTCATACATAAAAAAATTTCGTACATTAAAAAAATACATCGCAACGAAAATAGATAGAACATCCTTCATTTCGGAGTTGGTTAAAAATAAGGGCAATAGAGCTTCGGATCTCTTTGGAGATTATTATTTTTTAAAAACATGCCAAAGCGTATGTACGTTCTCAAGAAGTAATTCTTAAGTAATATGCTTACATTAAAAGTGTTTCATGAATATTTATAAATTTTTTTTATACTAATTTACTTTTTTCTTGTCTCAAAAACAGTAAATTAGAAAAAGTACATTTAAGACAAAACTCATTTTAGTTAGAGCAAAAATTATTCTGAATACTACTTTTGCAATGTAGTATCTAAGCGTACGAGAAAAAATTGAAATGGTTCTGGTGTATGGAGAAGTCAATCTCTACGCTCAGCGTTTTCCAAATAGAATTGTGTCATGCGCTTCATTTTATCGAACTATTACAAAATTCACTACTGATGGAAGTGTTCAAACTAAAAAAAAGATACACGATTACAGCGCCATCTATGACGAAACGAGAAAAATGTTTTCGTCAACTCATACAAATTTTCATCCAAAGAATCCGAATATGAAATAAAAAATAGGGGTTCCTATTTAAGATATTGAAATTGCCCCCAACCACACCTATAGGGGCGCTGTAGGGGAACTGATTTTAACATCAGTGTATGTGCTCCTCTGAGTGATTTATTTTTGATTTATAAAATTTTTTTATAGAGTGCCTATTTTTCTAGATATTTGAAAGTTTCAAGTTAAGAAAATGACTGCAAAATAAAACAGACAAATGATTCGACGGAAATGTCTCTTCATGCTGTAAACATAATTTTAAACCAAAGTATTTTCGTTTATCTAACGTTATTTCAGCCAAATTTTTAACCATGGTTTGTTTCATTTCTTAAGTTTATTGATTTTATTTTTACCTGATTAAAAATGAAAATTTTGGAAAAGAAATTAATTCAGCCAACCAACTACGTGTATACGTTAATTAAAGTATCTTAACAACCTAGATCTCCCAAACTGAAGGCGATAGTAGCAAGGAAAATGATCTCAATACTCGAAAGACAGTGAAAGATCTATCTAAAGACCATCCTAGTATTCCCTGGAAGGAATACTTCAACAAACTTTACTCAGCTATTAACTCCAAAGTCGTAATTGATGACAATGAACCAATAGTAGTGGGCTCAAACAGCTTTTTCAAAGATTTTGAAAACCTGATCAAGAATACACCAAAAAGGGTGCTGGCTAATTACCAAATGTGGAAAGCAGTTCAGTCTAATGTAAATTTTTTAACTGAAGAAATTCGGCTACGCAAACAGGATTTCGAAAATATGGTATACGGTGAAAATATAAATCAAGATAGACGCCATCACTGTCTCTATGTGACACTTGGGACTTACCTAAGATGGAGTGTTGGTGCCCTATATGTTAAGAGGTACTTCAATCCAGAATCGAAACAAATTGCAGAAGAGTTAGCACTTGCTATTGAAAGGCAGTTCATGAAAATGATATTAGAGGTGAGATTTTCTTATTGACTCTTTCAAACTCTAGTTCTAAAGAGAAAATAGAAAAAAAATCGTCAATTTCGTTCCAGAATATTTTTATTTTTGTTTTAATTTTTAAAGTGCGTCTAGTTGAAAACCCCGATATATAATATTTTTAATTTAAAAGTAGACTTATTTACAATATATAAATATATATATATATATATATATATATTATAACCTTTGATTTTTATTACTTATATTATTGTCTGAAGCTTCGGCCAGTTAGAACTCATTAAGTTAATTTAAAATTCTAGTGGCTATGCTTCATACCAATAAAGTTGCTTTACAGGCCATTGGCTATTATACGCCAATGATGGTTATAGTTTATTGACTAAAATAAATGACATTCCCTTTTATGCCTTAAGGACGTGAGATTTTTTATAATAATAATCAAAAAACTCTAAACGCCCAAAATGTGCCATCGTTCTCTATTCCCCACTAGCTCAATACAGAGAGGGGCAGGGTTAGGAAGAGACTGAACAAAAAAAGCAATCCCGATCATGACTGAAGTCATCGCTGAGTATTATACAATAACTTTTTGAATGATTTCTTAACGACCTTCCAATATGGCGGTCCATGAATGATGCAGAAGGTCAAAGTAGGTCACCGCCATCCTAAAAAGTCATGCTCATTTGATGCTCGCTACCAACCAGACTCACACTATCTATTTTATAAATGAGACCTAAAAACTAATACCAAGCAGAATTTATTGGTTATCGTATTACACACTCGGCATGTGACTTGTTTTTCTGAAGAACTGCCACTATGGCGGTCCATTACTGACATGATCCAGTCCAGGTCGCCGCCTCCATGGATGATCGAACTTGCCTAATGCTTATAACCGAACCAATTCTAAATCACAAAATTATACATGGGACTACGCTTGAATTGCTTTACAACGATCTTCCATCATGGCGGTCCATTGTTGACAAGAAAGGTCAGCTAAGGTCGCTGCCATCTTGGACGATCGTACTTTGCCAGTACCTGCTACCGCGCAGCATTTAAATCAATATCTTACACATCCACGCCTGTATTTTAAAAGAGGATATTTTACTTGAATTTTTGTCTAACTGTCCCCACCACCCTAAATATCGACCACGTACTGATCATAACTTGATGCAGGCAAAATGAAGAAACATACCTTTGAGAATTTTCACGCTAATCCAATGACAATGGACAAGGAGACACGCCTAAGCAAAAGTCTGAGTATTGTCCATGAAATACTAAATAATACACCCAATCTAAGCTGCTAATGTAAATTCTCTGGAATCGTGATCGACTTCCCAAAGACAATAATTATCAATATAATTTTTCCTTCACTACGGAAAACCGAAGTCGAGTGCCTGATCCTATGGTCGAACACAGAGTGACTCGCCGACGATGGGTTGTGCACATAGATCTCAAACTGAACTCACAAACCTTCCTAAATGCGCCTTAAATGTAGAGTGGCCTACAGCGAATCACCGTTTTGAAATTAGACTGTGCTATAGTGATTCGCCTTTTAAGATCAGAAATTCGTATAGAGATTCACCATTTTAAATTAATGTGTCTTACGGTGAATCGCCATTTTGAGACTAGTCTTTTACTCGCCTAGTTCATAGTCTATCGCGAGGTACTTCCCTAACCTGCGCGCTAACCCGGCGGGTATTATTTTGACAACTTGTCTGCTGCCAGCCGGTAAAAACACTACCGCATTGTCGTGTGATGTCCTCCTACCTTCTAATTGTCGGAAGTAGAGTGATTTTGTTTCACGACGACCCAGTCGTGATTGTATAAAAGTGCGGGCGGTGTATAGTGTCGTCACGACTACAGAGCCGTGGCATTAGTGAGTGGATTAAAAAATATTATTCATCCCCTCCCCCCAGTCTGGTGACGGTTTGGAGCAGCAGAGTGACAAACCCTAAGCCTCGAGGTTAGTGTATGGTATCAGGCTATCCCTCTCGAGGTTTCTGTTCTATGACAGCGGATCAATGTTTATTGGGCGTAAATATTCATTAAATTTGAGTTTCGTATAGAATACAACGACAAACTATATCTGTATATATACTGTTAGCTAGTTGAAATAACATTAATTTTTGCTCGTATCGTGATGGATTTGCTCACTCCAGTACTTATTTAAAAATTTACTTTCAAAATATTCCAAGTCTCTTACATCTTCTTTTATTATCTGCCACCAGTTTACAGCAGGCCAGATAATAGCCTTTCAATAAGGTAACGTGTAGTGTGTCCCTATAGTTTTTGATACCATTAAAATTTCTGACTCTAGCAATCTAGCAATCCTTTTTTTTGTTAACGTCTTGATTTTCCGTCTGAGCTTTTTAATGTATTCTTTTCTCCATGTTCGCTAGTATTCTAGCAATAGCGAAAGCTATTCATAGCAATTTTATTCTAAAAAATCAAAAAATGTTCTATTCTTTCCAAAAACTTTTCTTTTTCTCTTCTAACAGAACATCCTAACATCCCTTTGGATACAATTTTTCTACTGGTGGGAGGTTGTATGTGAAATTTCTTGAATTATTTTCTTCCAAATAATCGATGTAGGATGCGCAGCATCTTTCACAAAAATATGGAAGATCAGTCGATGTCATGTAAGCTAACTTTTACTCTCATTAAATCACCTAAATCACTTGAATCACCCGAATGGATGTCGGGCACGAAGAATTTTATTTTGGCATATCAAGATGGTGTCATTTCCACCTTAACATATCGTCGCCACATTCAGAGCCACGACATTTCCCATGATAAATGTACGGCGTGCCACGCACACCCCGAGCATCTAGGAAACATACTATTTAGTTTTCTATCTCGTGCGGGATCGATCTACTTCCAAAGGCATAATGCAGCACTAAGAGTGCGCTCCTAGGAAAATAGAGTCAATGGCTGAGAATGAGAAGTGCCTCATATACGGTTAGTTTATAATCTCGACTTTTATTTCTGTTGCACATCCAAGGCGTGCCATAGTTCTCCTCGACTTGGAGAGGCAAAACATGTTCGTTATTGAATTTTCGTCACCTGGCTGACACAAACATCATCGCCAAGAAGAATGAAATGAAAGAGAGGTATAGAGACCTCGTAAGGGACTTGCGAAGATTGCGCCTGAAATATTCTGTTAAATTAACCGTCGTATTTATTCTGTACAGAATGTAATTACATATCTCACAATCCTGAGGCGTGGTTATGGATAAAATTTTACCGCGATTTCACTGGGATCTCTCGTTCTTACTAAATACTTTCTCTATTTTACTTGATGAGTAAATTCTATACTGTCTATCTCTTTCTTTCTCTCATTCAATCTTTATTCTGAAAATATTTCTATTTCTGTCTGTCTCATAAGCATTGTGCTAGCTATCACTTTCTATCGCATTAAATTTATTCTCTAAACTTTCCCCTTAGCTGGAATTGTCTCTAAGAGGGGCAGAAGGCCTAGGAGATTGTAGCAGTTGTAATCGCGGTCGAGGGTAAAGCCTCTATTCTGTTCGCCTTCGCTACAATCAGAGGGTTGAGCAAAACCCAGCTTCCGGACTAAACTTCTTGGCCTAAATCAAGAAATACCATCGATTCTACTTGCTCTGCGACCTCCCCAATGCCAGTTAGGACCCAGTATCCGCTTTGTGTGATCTTCAAGGGTTCGCGGCCTTTCTACTTGCGTGGGTCGGAGCCGTCGTAACTTCGCGTTCTCCCATGCCTGGATGATGTGGACTGTTCGCGGTCTTGTTCGCACGATATTCAGAAAATTATACTCAGTCGAAGTTTATTAAATAAAAAAATAGGGCAAAAAACAAATAAGTCAGTTGAACATAGTTAAATTAAGTGCGTTTCAAAAAAAGCCAATCAAGACGCCGTCAATGTGCTTGAACGGAAAAATCTCAATACTTTTTACTGGACAAATAAACTCAGGAGCGATAAGCAGGAGTGCTATGATACCAATATAGCCCATGAAGGAAAAGGTCACAATGCGCGGCTGCATGTTCTCGCATTTTTTGCATAAACGGCTGCGAAATTATGCATCGGATGTCGAGAAAAGGGGTTCTATAAGCATATTGCCTACTCAACAGCATCAGAACGAGCCACCAAAAGAAAAAGTGACACAACACTGATACAAATCGTATGTAGGCATTCAACAGACGAATAGCGACGTTTCAGGACACATCTAAAAATTAAAATGCAGGTTTCTTTCAAGTCTAAAGATCTGGCTGATCTCGTTGGCGAGCTCCGTGTAGATTTTCCGAAAAATCCGAAATTTGGACTATCAATTGTAGTGTGCATAAAGCAGCGAGAAATTTTGCAGATGCAAATCATTAAACAGAACCAACGACAGATCATAAGGCCAAAAGACGAATGCGTTAGCTCACTCAAAATACAGGCTGTCCAAGACAGTACGCTGCTGATAATCAGGCAGCATATCGTTGACAGAATATGGCAGCATATGGTTGAAACACTCAGCCTTAATTTCAATGCTAGGGGTGAGCAAAGTGCATAATATCTTATCTATCTAGAGTACTTGCTCAAGAAAGCCAGGATTGTGAAAGCACAGTAGAAAAACTACCGTCGGCAGCTCCTCGATAAGACAATGAAGGGCAAAATCCACAGAAATGTATGAGCAAATGTTTGATTTCCTTTAATCACCCGGCTTGGAAAGGGTCACTGAGGGTTCCATTTTGGTATGTCAAGATGGTGTCGCTTCCACCTACGCACACCCTCGCCACACTTTGTGCCAACACATTTCCGATGATAGCTGCAGAGCGTGTCATTCACACCCCGAGCGTCTAGGAAACATAGTATCTAGTTGTCCAACGCATGAAAGAACGACTGCAATCTAAAGGCACAATGTGGCGCAAAGAGTGCTTTTATACCATCTTTGTTACTCTTATGACATTAACCTCAATCCCGCATCGCTAAACCTCCCAGAGGGAATCGAGTGAATTGTCGAGAATGAATAGTGCCTCAAATACTGAAACTTCATATTCTTGATAATCTATGCTGTTGCTTGCTCGAGGCCTAATATAGTTTTTCTTGAATTCTGGAAACAAAGCATGTTTCTTATCGAATTTTTCGCATCAGCTGATGAAAACGTCATATAAAAAATAAATAAAGAGAGGCATATAGGCCTTATGAAGAGTTTTTGACGATTATATCCAGAATATTATATTAAGCTGGTTGTCCTCGTCATCGGAGCTTTTGGACGTGCCAAGCTTTCACTGGTTAATAGCCTGAAAAGCATTTCTCCAAATAAAAAAAGGCTAAGACACTTCCGGGTGAAATACTGAATGCGGTCGTGCGTGAGTCGTTCAGTGTCCTCACAGTGAACGATAGTTTACTGTAAGAGTCCACTAAAAGGACGCAGCAACCTGTCAGTATGTCCTATGGATTTCCTTGAATTCACAACTAGAAAGATTTGGATTGAACCTCTCATTGACTTATCATCTGCCTGTTGAAAAGCTTGAAGGTTCATCTACACAAAGTGACATGCTTAGAAAGATTAATGTCGCTTTAGAAAATTATATTTACTAGTTCATCTGGAAATGAACGTTTAACGACAAACTGTGTCAGCTTCCAGAGGAAAGTTTTTCAAGCCGATAGTATGAGCCCTCTGTTCGTTTGCAACAATATGGAGCGGACTAGGTAAGTTATGAGCTTTTTTATTAATCTTCTGTAAAAGTAAAACTACTGCGAGCAGAAATATTTGATTTTACATAATAAATCTACGCTGTTTCAGTGTGTATTACTAATGACAGTTTGAGGTTGGTTTTGTTATTATAATATTTATGCTCGCCGTGGTTATTCTTTCGTATATGATTTGCAATCAAGTTGATAACTTATCTAGTCTGCTGCGAGGAGTAAGTAACTGAGAATTCTCAGTTTCACTTGAACAAGGCTTTTAAAAACTAGATCAAGTATTATTAGCTACCTCAAAATTAGAATAAACAGCAGGCGTCACAATAGAATTATTAATAATTATTAATAATAATTAATATTTATTTGCATAAATCTTTTTTTTTGAAATTCGCACGTAGTGCTTTCGGTTTACAAAAAAACTTTTTTTTTCTCTTTACTCAAGAAGCACAATATTAAACGACGATCACTGTGGAATATCGCAAGCACTTTTATTTGAGGTACTGCTTTAATTTTTTACCCACTAACTGAAAGTACAAGATATAATTTAATTTTGTTGCTTACACTTTGATATTACGATACAAACTGACAATATAATAAATAAAATCATATACAACTCGAAAATATTGGACTACATAATGATATGAAAATAGTTTAAAAGATTATTTACGTTTTGTAATATGAAATAGAAAAATATATACAGTTATGCGTAGGAAAGTAAATATATGAACCATTGCAGTCATTTGATGTGAACAAAGAAACATGCATTTATTTTTATGTAAACAAACTTATAGTACGTTTGGAAGAGCATTTTGTTCATTATTTAACTGTTTAAATATTATTATTCCCAATCTATAAAGTAAATAATTGCATTATCGATAAGTAGTAAAGCAGAATAAGCATTAACATTACCGTTTTAGTAATAATTTTCGAATACTTTAACTTGCCTAAATACTTTTTAAGCTCGTATCATATGGCTAGAACAATCACGTCTTACGTTTTTGAGAAATCTTGGCTCAAAGTTTAATTAAGCTCCATTTACACCGACAATCAATAGAGCAGAAAAAATTGCGTTCAAACATGTACCAAGGTCATAGGTGCATTTTCACCTCGAAGGTCAGTCTGAGATTATTTAAACATAAAAAGGCCTGCATACCTCAGGGTCAAGGTCAAGTGGGACCTATGAAATCAGTACATATTCGAATGTCAAATGCATAGCTCTATCGATTGCCGATGTAAAAAAGGGGTTTGCCACCTTTTTTTAGTTGATGTTGAAAAAATCATGAAACTTATTGTCAAGTTCAAAGTAAAGGTCACCGTGGAATTCCTGATTAAAGGTTACTTCAAGAATGACTTCGGCCACCCTAAAAATATATCTTACCTGACAAAATATACAGCCGTCTCGGGACTTTTGTGACACTTTGTATAAGGGCTAAGCTTATTTTAAAGTCCATAGGATTTTTATAAAATATGGAAATATTTTTACAATTTTGTTCCTAGATTTTGTCCTAGAGATAAACTTAGTGCAAAAATTCGCAAATTTTTGAGAATATGTAAATGCTCGCAATTTTTTCCAAAATCATTATTTATTTAGGATAAAATTGAGAACTATTAATAAAAACATGTATGCATACAATTTTTTTTAATGATGAATACAATTATTATTTAAAAATAATATACTTGCTTAAGAACTTTTAAAAATAGTAATTACTTCGAGAATTGTACCCATGTTTCAAAATCATCTAAAGGACCCCGCAAAATTTGTATGGGAGATGGCTCTCGGCTAAATTTCGGAAACCTTGCTTCCTGGTAGTTCTCGATATGTAGATTAAAAGTATCGGGAGCACTAAGTCGAGAAAATTCGAGTTTCCGAGATATAGCCGTCCGAAACGAACTAAAGTACTCTGAATAGATTTTATAAAAAATATTATTTATTGTTCTCTGTAAGACTGAATTCCTTATATTAATTAATGTAAACAACTTTATACATACAAGGAAATGAAAAAATTGATAATGAATGATTTTTTCGTATAAAAAATGTAGGATTCGAATTGTCAGCGTAAATTAATCATATTCAAGCTAAATGCACTGCTGAACTTTTAACTAACTCTATTTTACTCTGGCGTAAAATACGCAGAGTTGAATGTATTCGATACTGAGTCGACTTAATGCTCCGATCAATTGTACTTTCGACTACGCTAGCCATTTAGTCTTCAAATTTTTAACAGTCTAAAAACCTTAACATCAAATAGCTATATCTCGAAAACTCGAATTTTCTTAACTTAATGCTTCTCGAGACTTTTAACCTACACAACGAGAACTACCAGAGAGCAAAATTTTAGACAATTTAGCCAAGAGCCATACAAATTCTGCGGGTTCCTTATATGTTTTCGTTATTTAATATATTAAATTAATATTCGTGAGGAAACACCTCGATGTTAATAATAGAAAATTGAGACAGTTTTGAAAAAGCTAAATAAATATCCTTTTATTTCAGGCTGAATGGATGGACGAAACATCCAGGCTAAATGCTTTAAAAAGAGTTGCATCTCTAAACAATTTTATGGGATATCCTAAAGAATTTTTCGATGACAATATTCTTAACGAATTCTACAAGAACGCGGAAGCATCTCCGACAGATTTCTATAAAGCAGCATCAAGCATTGCTGTCTTCAGTTATAGCTTGGATTTCAATAAATTAAGGACGCTTGTAAACCCATTCCACTGGACCTTTCATGGCGAAAGTTATAATTCAGGATCTATCTTTTCTGTTGAAGGAAACGGCCCTGGCAAGTCTATTTTAGTAATAGAGTCTCACGAGACTGTAAACGGGTTTTCGGTTAAGTAGGAACAACCACAACATGCGGTAGTTTGTTTGGATTCGTATACTGCTTCAAGTAACAGTTGATTACCAAACTTGTTAAAGCCTAGATAAACTCAACGCAAGATTTTGAAGTATTTAAGAATCAAAACATTTCCGTTTAAAAACCGAAAAAGAAGATACTATAAAAGAAACTTACGAATTGACAGCTTGCTTTTCGTGAAAGAATACTTTCTTAGAAAAAAATTGAGTTTCAAAACTCTTAATTTGAATATAGTTGAAACACGCCGTGTATTTGTTTCTTGCGTCCAAAGTGCGCCGGCTAAATTTGTTCTGCAGGAATTTCCGCCAATTCCGCATCGCGGTCCATGTAATGTGCGTGGATTTTCTTGAAGCCATTTTTCTCAAGAATTTCTGAAAAACGCATCTTATTACATAGGCATATACAAGTTTGGTAATTATCAATCACTGCGAGGAGGGTGCATACGAAAAATACGAACGGTGTAGGTTCCCCTTGTAATGATCCAAAACTGATCCAACTGATTTTTGAGTCAGCGTTAGAGAGAAATTGTTTCTTATTATTATTATGAGATATGAAATATAATAATAAATTATAATAATATAATAATAAGAATACGTAATAATAATAATATAATATAAATATAATAATAATGCAATTAAATAAAAATTAATTATTGAAATTTTTAGATGTCTCTGCTGGAATTCTACGGGATATTTTTTTCAGGAAGAATGCGTTACGTTACATGAACTTCGCTAGCATCGGTGCTTTTAATATAGGGGCAATTGCAGCCTATATTTTTATCGATATTGATGCCTATATGACTCCAGAAACGAAAGAAATATATCTTGTGAAAGCTGATTGCTTTATTGAACAGTACGGAAATTATAATGTTAAAGAAGTCGGCCTTAAGGTATGTGTATATGTACACAGAAAAACACAATGCTCTCAGTTTTTTCATAATTTTTTTACACAAACTCATTTTAAGCTTCAGCTGTGTTTACTTTTGTTAGTCGCGATTTATTTTAAAACTGAAGGGAAAAAAATCAAATAAATAATTATAAATGTTTGCATCGCTTAAAATGGAGCGGTCCTGGCTAAATTATATTTTAGCAAGTTTATCACCATGTTTCTGGTTCAAAATTGCCCTTTTTTATATGTAGGTTTTTTCGATAATATCTGTGAATAGTTTAACGTTCCCAAAAACTTTCCTAATCCGTCTTTATGATATATTTATAAGGATGTCTAGTAGGAAATCATGACATAAATATGAATACTTTTTATTTAAACTCGTCAATAGCAAACCGAGTTACACTACACAAATAGTTCAGGTAAAATTAAAAATATTTAACAATTTACAGATAAATGGTACCAATACGCAAATGTACAACATTCTTGACAACATAGGAATAAAAGCATCATACCGAGCCTACCAAGAGTGGGCAGAACGAAACCTACCCGAACCCAAATTACGTGGATTTACAGGTTATTCAATACCACAGATTTTTTGGATTCTTGCAGAAGTCCAGCAATGTGTCAAGTACACACCAGAATATTTGAAGGAAATCGTTGAGACATATGATTATAGTCCTTCAGAATTTAGAATCATCGGTACAGTGTCTAACAGTCCAGAATTTGCAAAAGCCTTCAATTGTGGGTGTGGTACGAAAATGAATCCATCTAAAAAGTGTTCCTTATGGTAAACCATTAGTCGAAAGAAATATTTCACTCTTGAATGACTTTTGAAACTTACTACATATTTTTAATTTGCTGTCATTCTGAATTCAAATTTTTAAAAAACAATCTTCGCACACACGGGCACTTAACTATTTTGGGACTATATAAAGTTCACCTAAATATTTGAAATTATAGCGAATACACTAATAAAATGATAATGTATGTCAATTAAGATTACAAAAAATAAAATTTTTGGTTGCCAATAACAGTGAACTGCCACCTTCATTTTTTGAACCTAAATTTTCTTACGAAGAGACACGCTCTTTATGTGAAGCCTATTTTGTTGTAAATATAAACTTCAGGTCAGGTTCAACTACAATTTGCATAAGAAAGAAAAATAATTATTGCCCCAGTTTTATGTTTGCTATTTGAAAAAATTACTGTTTTTATGTTCAGCTTTGAAAATGGTTGTTTTTTAAGTAATTTTCAAGTATTTTCTTAAAAAATGTAATATCATGAAATTTCTTGCAATAAAGGTCAATTATCCACCTACATTTATCACGAATTTATACATACGCACACAAAGATTTGCTGAACCAAACGGTGAGCAACGATGAGCAACGTGTATTAAACTCCTTAATTCAACAATGCTGGTGCGTATTATAATTTTTTAAATTCATTTTATTTATTATTTTTTTCTTTACCTAATAGTTAAAACTTCACGTACCTGCGCTTATGGTGTCCATCATAGCTAACTGCAATTACTTCCAAAAAAAGTACTGATTTTGAAGTTTACTGCTTCGGACAAGTCCTATTTGGAGTCATATAAATCGATAAGACCAACTCATTTTTAAAAGTTGAAAAATATGTATCATGTTTTCATTATTTAAGCATTAACATCTGTAATGTTTAATATGGAAATTGTCTAAAAATTGATATCTCTATACATATATCCTAATTCAAAATATAGCTTTAAAATGTTTTTTATTCAGATTCTTTACTTTTCTGGTACCATCTCTTGAAAAATATAATATCTCTAGTAAGGTACAGCGAGCAGTACTGGACAGTTACGAAAATGTAACCCAAATAAAAACAATTTTAAAATGGTTATTTGTAACTTTTTGTCATAAAAACCAGGTTTAATAAGTGTATAATACGTTATTTGATAAATAAGAACAAAAAATAATTTAAATATATATAAGTTAATTAATATAAATTGATTTTTTAAGCTAGTATATCTGCTCATTAGTAGAACAAGAATTGTAGTGTTGATTCTTAAGCGGGATGCAAACGAAGCCAACACTGGGACGAGGAAAATCCAATGTGGTTTATAAAAAAGAAATGATGAAATTTACTTAAAATTATAGAATACATTAGAAGGCAAGAATAGATTTTTATAAATCATTAAAAATTTATTTTAATTAATGCATTATTATTTAATATTTTAAAGAGTAATAAATTAATATTTTTGATTTACTTGAATATGTAAGTTTTCTTTTAAAACTGTGTATTTTCGAGTTAAAAATATATCGTCTTTTTAGGATGAAAATTCATTAATTTTGGTTGTGAAAAGTCTACTATTACGTTTTTGATTTAGATTTCATCTTAATTAATTTTGTTGAAAATTAAATTTTTTTTTAAAAAGTCAGCCCGTTCGGTAAAAATAGAACATTTTCGTAGAAAATTTGTCTTATGTTTTTTAAATTCAACAGTTTGTTTGATATATTTTTTCTTTTCACTCTGAAATATCTTTCTTAAATATTATTTTAACCATGTTGTGAAAGATTTTCTTTTTGGCTCGAAAATTTATCGTTTTAATTAGAAATTTTATCTTCCTTAGACAGAAATGCACCTTTTTGGTTCAAAATGAATTTGCTAAGGTCGAGGATTGAACAGTATTATTAAAAATTCCTTTCTTAAATTAAATCAACTACTTTCAATTTGTAATTAAAATATTTTTCGGTTTAAATATCAATTATTATATTCCTTGCGAAGAATTCACCTTTTTTGGTTAAAAATTCCACTACTCGGATAAAAACTGTACAAGCTTGTTCAAAATTGATAATTTAACTTGAAAAGGGTTTTTTTTAAAAACAGTTATATTTTTAACTGAAAAATATGAATTTTTAACTGAAAAGTCAATTCACAACTAAGCAATTTAATTTTGAATCAAGTCGATTATATTAACCTTATTAATATTTATAATATCTTATAATAATTTAGAATATTGAATTTTAATTAATACTTACTAATTTTTATTAAAAATTGAATGTATCAATTTCCATTAAATTACTTACCTAAGCAGTTGATAAAATTCGAGGTTAGAATTGGAGGTTGCAATAAAGTACTTTGAAGAACTTTTTTAGAATAAATAATCAATTGAACTGCAAGCATGGAGCTTACAAACAATATTTTTATTATGTCACTAACGCAATCCTGCGAAATTTAATGCAAAACACATCGAAAGTGATCGTCTTCGTAATATTGGAACGCAGTTGCGTAACTCACGTTGGAGTTCCAGAAAGTGAATAATTTAGCGACAGCTCGTCTCAATCAGGGGAACTTCGACAAGAATTTGTGTAAAGCGAAACATTAAAATATACATAACTTATTAAATAAAATCGCTAAAAACTTATGAATTTTATTTTTATGTTATTATATTTATTTTTTTATTTTTATTTATATTATTTTTATATTATTATAGATAATTTTATTAAACAATGATATAGAAGAGGTGCGTTCCGGTAGCACCTCCAACGAAGGACTTTCAATATTTTCTTTATGCCATCATTTTTGGCTTTTTCTGGGCTCTTTAAAAATGCAAAAATTAAATTGATAAAAACAACCCCTATCTTCTAAAAGATACCCTTAAAATTAAATATGCACATAAACTAAATTCAATTATATCAGAATTTTGGGCTTTTTTGGGCTCTTCTTGGGCACAAATACAGATTTTTGGGCTATATTATTTTTCTCAAAAAAAACCGGACTATTCTTTTGGAAGTGCTGTCTTCTAGCACCTCCAGATTAGAAAATTTAAAAAAAATCCATAGTTAGCTTTATTCAAGACAGTTTATAGTTAACTTTAGTTGCTTCCTTAATTCAAGTCCAGTCTGAAATTAGGTGAAATACAATTTTAAGTATTTATTTTTACTGTAAACAATAGCTTTTTTTCTGTGTAACTTTCTCTATTAAACTTAAAAAATTGTAATAAAAATCATTCATACAAAATTCATTAAAGAAGCACATAATTGTTTGTAGATTGCAAAATATACTATGCAGAGAATGTTTCCAAGAAAGAACTGCGCAATGGTTTTTTGAGATTGGGTACGAGTTAAGATATATTTTAAAGGGTTTATTAAAATATTAAATATCTAGTGAATGATGTTAGAAAATTAATTTTTTCTGAACTAATTTTCTCATTCATTAAATATATTGCTGCCTCTTGTTACATGCATATAGTTAATTGTCGTTATATTTTTTCTGCTTTTATAACCGGGGTTTCAATTAAAAATTATGCCAATGTATCGCTCCTAAAAACTTATTTATTTATTATTTGCCTTATGGGCCAATTCAGTAAAACTCAAATCAATCTAATGTGTTTAGTGGTTTTAAAAATTTCAAATAAAGATAAACTTGCTTCAGTTCGTAAAATTCAACTCAATACTTAGAAGAGTCGGTGCTGTTGTAGAAAATTCCCAGCTAAATCGAATCTGAATTATAGTGGATTCAGTTCAACTAACGAAAATCACTGAAAACTATCAATTTTATTTGAAATCCGTCAAAATCATAAGAAAAGTGTAGTTCAAGGTGTCAACATAATTCTTTATTAAAAAATTTTATTCTAGAATGAAAAAAATGTAAAGAATTTTACTGTTCATTCATTTAAAGATTTGAAGCTGTTTTTTTAAATTCTTGAAAGTGGATTTTTCCAAAAACTCAACTTTTAAACTTTTTTTAAATAGTTGGTCATATGTACTATATATCTCTGACTTTTATATCTTATAAAATCACTGCTTCACACTGAGAAAAATATTTGAAAAACATAATTTTCTTATTTTTCTCGAAAACAACGAAAGGTAGAAACAAATTTTTAGAATCTTGGAATCTTAGAATCTTTTAGGAATCTTGCCGATGACCTTTAAGATTTAATTGAGGTCAATTTTTTTAACCAATAGAAACCCTCTTTTTCACACCGACAATCGATAGAGCGGGAATATTTGCGTTCAAACATGTACCAAGGTCAAGGGTGCATTGTTACCTTAAAGCTCAGTCTAAGGTGATCCAAACCTAAAGAAGATCTGCACACATCTGGGTCGAGATAATTTGGAATATTGGCTAATTATAACAAGCATACTTTCCGTTGAAAAAATAAGTTTGACAACTCTTATGTTGAAGATCGCCGTGCATTTTTCTTGCATCCCTGTCTAAATCAAAAGAAGGCGCCCTAACATTTCAAATAACGGGGGTAAATAGAAACCTCTCACTTATTTCGACGAATAACAATCCATTTGTTCGTATCGAAGAACTGTTTTATAGAACTCATTTAGTGCTCACCGCTCTCCCGATTTCTTTAATATAGACTTGCCACAAGAACAAGGGATTTTATATACACCTGGATCACTGAGAGGTGCCTTTTTGTGTTTAGGATTGTTTAGAAGTTGTCCTATTTTCAAAGGTGGTTTAAATATGGTTTGGATGTTGTGTTTTTTGAGAATTCTCCCTATTTGTTCTGTGACACCTTGGATGTAGGCTAGGACGGTGGTCGTTTTTCTCTCTCTTTCTATATTAGATTGTTTTGAATTGTTTTCTTGGGTATATTTTCTTATTGCTTTATCAATTTGTTTGATTGTTTAATCATTCTTTATTAGGATTTGCTTAACGTTTTGTGTATACTACTAATGTATTGCTCTGTATACAAGGGAGTTGATAACCGATTTTTTTTGAGATGGGTGATGGTGAGAGGAGGCATGTAGGTATCTGTTTATATGGGTGGGTTTTCTGTAAACTTCATGTCCTAATGTATTATCTGATTTTTTGTAAACTAGTACGTCCAAGAAAGGCAATTTTCCCTTTTGTTCAATTGCCATGGTGAATTGGATATTAGGATGTAATTGATTAATGAAATCGAAAAACTTATTTAGTTCATTTAGTCCATGTCGCCAGATTACAAAGGTGCCGTCCACGTAACGGAATCAAAATTCTGGTTTAAGCTTGGATTGATTAAGGATTTTGGTTTCTAGATTTTCCATAAAGATGTTGGCTATTACAGGTGAGATTGGGGATCCCATTGCAGCTCCTGAGGTTTGTTCCTAGAATTGGTTGTTAAACGAGAAGTAAGTCTTATTGAGATAGTGCTCTATCAAAGGTATGAGCTCGGAGGGGAAGTTTGCAAGTCAGAGATTGCAACTTTCGTAAAGAGAAATGTTACGTCGAAACTCACTATGATGTCTTGGAATTGAATGCGAATCTGGTGTATCTTTTTGATAAAGTCAAAAGAGTTTTGGACGTAAGTAACAGAGTTTCCTGTGAAAGGATTCACTTTATTGGCAAGGAAGCGTGCTAGCTTGTAAGTAGGTGAGTTTATTGCGCTGACGATCGGCCTGAGTGGAATGTTGTTTTTGTGGATTTTTGGGAGTCCGTAAAGTCTTGGAGAGGTGGGATTAGTAGATATTAATTTAGATATTGTTTCTCTGCCAAGTTTAGTATTTTTTAGAAGGGTTTTTGTGTTGCTGAATATTGTTTTTATGGCGTCTTTTTTAAGTGTTTTGTATGTATCGTCAGTTAGAAGGTCCATGATTTTGTTATTATAGTTTTCTTTATTCATTATAAGTGTTGTTTTGACTTTATCTGCGGGTAAAATAATAATTTCATATTCTTATTGAGTTCTTTAATTGCGATTTTTTCTGTTTTGTTAAGTTTGAGGAGGGCATTTGGGCTTGGCGTAAAATGTTGACCGTCGTACGTCGTATGTTATTTGCTGTTTCAGGTGGAAGGGTTATAGATTGTGGATTCAAAATTACTGATTATTTCTTGTTCTGGGATTTTGGAGGAAGCTACTGCAAAATTGTGTCCTTTAAATAAAACTTAAATTATTTTGTTGCTTAGAGGATAGTCAGAGATGATTTTTACTGTGTTAGTTAGTGGTGTGTCTTACGGAAAAAAATTTGTCAAATTTTAGCTTTTGTTTTAGAGAGAAAAGATCTTTAATCCGTTGGGATTTGTCAAATGATACGCGGTTCAATGCAGACCATATTTCAAATCTGAGATGATTTGATAGAAAAAGATGAAGTTGTAATAGCTTTTTGTAGGTCGTGTGTAGACAAATTTTGTGTGTTTTATTCATTTGTTTAAGAGAAGCGAATTTGTTTTACGTAAAATAAAATTGGATTCTGATGTTCCCAAATTATGTTTTAATTGTAAGAATTTTAACACGATTTTGTTGTCCCTGCACCGTTTGAAAAAAGCTAAAGATGTCAGTGGCTTACCTTGAGAAGTCCTGAGCTTCGGTCAAAAACAATATTTACTGCAAGTGGTAATGCCGGAAGTAGTTTCCGGTATGTAGTTAGACCACCTGGTTTCTTAAAATCGTATAATAAAATAATTATGCAAAATCTTTTCAATCTTCATACATGTAGGTATATTATCATCGATGTCATCGTATTTTCTCTGATGATTGTAGAGGAAGATTTATAGCGAAATATTTGCGATTTTTAATTTTTCTTGTATGCTTAGCCATAAAATTCGTGTTGTAATTCAGCACAAAATATTTATCAGTCATTTACAGGCGTACTCCCCTGACCTACTTATAATCATTCTATTCTTTGCTTTTACCTCTACTGTAAAATAGCGCTTTTGTTAAAATTAATATTTTTTAATATCGAAAATAGAGACAAAATTATTCAGTTTAGAAAAAATACAATACTGTATTTATAAATGATTCTTGTTAACGGTTATTTACTAGTTAAACATAGCTAAAAACTCAAATTAAATCTAAAGATTTGAGAAAACAATGCAACTAGCATTAAGTTAAAAAAAGATAGTTATAAACAATAACCATTTGTTTTTACAATAACCATTTTCAAAAAATGCATTTTTTTATCAATATTTCAAGCTAATACTGCGATGAATAGAAATAAATTGGTTAAAAAATGAATAAGGTAGAATTTTAAATTAATTACTTGTTTTCAACCAGGTATTTTTTTTTAATTAACTAACCAGAGAGATAAAGCTATAAGCTTTGATTTTTTTTGTTTGAAGTTCAGTTCTAAGTCAACTCTAAAAGAATGGGTAGTATTTAAAAAAAAGATAATACAAATCATTTAGCTGTTCTTCTTATATCACGATCTAGATCATTTTAAATTTTTTGCCAACGGACGAATATTATTATGATAGTTAAATAATCTTGTTAAAATCTAATTTAAATAACGACTGCAACTTACGTATCTTGAAAACAAAAATAATGGAACAAAAAATTCATTATGGTAATTTGTAAGGCTTTCTGTCATATGCCAAAAATGCTAACCAAAGTTTCTATAACTCAAGCAAAATTTCTTTAAAATTTGGAAAATGCTTTATATTTTTGTCTGAAATATCTGTTTGAGGAACTGGACCTGCATTTTTGGATAAAAAGAATGTATCAGAAAACTATAAATTATACGCTACACCTGCAAAAAACAGTCAAATTTAATTATTGGCTTGAGAGATATGAAATTTGCAAAGCGTTTGGGTCAAATTGAGAATCCTTTAATCCTCTGAATTTGAAAATTTTGTAAAATCATTTCAACCATAAACTTCACTCATTCAATACTAAAGTTACACATAGTTAAATTATTTTATTTTTAAAAGATACTTTAAAAGTTAATCTTGCCAAACAAAATTCTGCAGGCAAGATTTTTAAAGCCTTTTTTTAATGATTTTAAACTGATGTACCTTAAAAAATATAAGTATTTAAAAATAAATGTATATAAGTAATTAAAATAAATTCTGGTATTCGAATAAGAGGGGATTCAAAAAAATTATTCATCTAATTAAATGTGGAGATCCTCAATCAAACGAACGGGAACCCGAAGGCCTAAAAAACGCAGAAATTGCAAATTCGATTGCTTAATCTTTCCCTCGCTAAAATGCCGTCAGAGACGGTATTTAATTTGTGTAAAATTTGACGCTACTTCTCTCTTGTTTTTGTCGAACGTTTACGTTTTGAAACCTACAGTTTCGAAAACTGAAGGTCAAGTTCGTCAGCTTATTTTTTTTCAAGATTCAAAAATTCTATGTACAGCGTTTCACGGATTACTGAAAAACTTATCTTTATGCCGTTTTTCGATAAAAAGAAAATTATCAGAGTTATAGCATTTGCAATATTCTTTTTCACAACATTATGATAGTAGTTATTTAAGTACTCATAAAGAATCACATATTTCAATTTTTTCCGACTCTTCTTGTTCTACCCAACTAAAAATAAGTTTAAAAAATTGCATTTTGCGGCAAAACTATTAATTAAGAATAATTTTTATGAAGATTTTGATTTCATTTTATATTTCAAACCGATTACTCTTTAAATGATCTCTCAAGATTGCTTGATTGAGCTTTTAATTAAAATTTAAAATATTATTCCATTTTTTCTAAATATAATATCAATTCTCACAAATATTAAAGATAGAAATAAAAATGGTGCTAATAATTTCTTAATCATTAGCTTAAAATTAAACTATTTTTTCAATTAATGTTTACATAATATAATAAAATTCGCTAATAGTTTTTTATTAAAACTTTCCTGAAGGGTACGCCTAAAAGGCCTCGAAACATGTTGGATCTTGGTGGTATAAAAAGGACGTATAAATAATAAAGAACCAGAGTGGAAAGAACTATGAGCGAGGTGATTTGTATATCACTGCCCTTTTTTCCCTCTTTTTTTAATTTTCATATATCTGTCTCTAGCGAGCCATTTTACAATTTTATTTGAAAGCATATTTGTCTTATTGTAACTTTTTCTATGCAATTATCTTACTGATCAAGTACTTGTTTTTAAAAAACCGTTTTTAAACACACATATACATGTATATATAACCTATATAAACAAAATTTTATAATGAATTTTTGATAAGACGGGTAGATTTTTCATTGAGACAAAAAAACATAGAAAATCAAAAATAAAAATTTTTGTTAACACGACACAAGGTTCGGAAAAATTATTAGCCTCACGTTGTTTCTTTAAAGAAGATCTAAAAATTTGTGTGTCAATACTTTTTTTTGAGTTTGTAGTTTTTGCTTTAATCTTGAGAAATAAAATTTAAAATAAAAAAACTGAATTCTTAAAAAAATGACAAAAAACTACAAAAAAAATTACAGGAACAATTTTTTTTATACAAAAAAGGACTGAAAATTGATTTGTAATGATTCTCGTATTGGAAGCTCCGTTTGTGTTTTATTCGTACAAAAAAACTTTAAAAATATATTTGTATATATTTTTATATATTTGTATATATAAATGTATTTTTTGTCCTAATTATATAAAATACTAGCATTTTACAATATCTGTACAAGCAGTCAAAAAATAAGAGTTCTGTCCATATTATAAAAATAAAAAATGTAAAATAAAAGTTACGTCCATAAGTGTGGAGGCAGTACAGATACCGACATCATAGCGCGAGATCCAACATACGCGCGGTTTAGTAGATCACTTTCATAATCCATATTCAAAGTATAGTATTTCATGGAACAAGCCATAATATTTTTTATGTGTTGCATTATTTTATCAGCTAAATGAATTTTGAATGAATTCATTTATTTTGACATATTGTATAATAATTTGCATTAGATTTGATTGAAATGTCATTTTGTCTCTTATGAATTCTATCTTTAATGTTAGAATTCAAATGGAGTGTTAACAATTATGTCCTACGGATATAATTGCTAAAAGAAGTTTAAAAAAGGCAGTTTCTTACAGACAATTCAAACAGCATCTTCTAAAAGTTAGCTCGATCGAAGCTCATCAAAAAAATTACAAATATCAAAAAAAGGTTAAAAACCCGTACTATTTTAGCAAATATAATCATGATGATTTTAAATATGTCTCATGAGTTGTCACGTATTGCTGTCTTTATTTTAGTATTTCGCTATTTACACCTTTTTTATATAACTAATAAACAGCTGATTTGCTTCTGTGCTCGGCTACTTGTATATCAAAATGCTCTTTAAAAATTTCGATTCGTCAGCTGCCCTTTACAGTGCAACCTAAATTAAACCTGCAATAGTCATCAAACTATTCCGAATTTTTGACATAAAAAATATATTTTTTTAATTATTGCGCTCATTGGATGCTTTTTAAATAATTTGATAATATTAAGATATTTCGATGTATGAAGGTGACATCAAAAAGCATAATATTCCTACATTTTGCCAAACTAGGGCTTACCCATTAACTGTTTTGAAAAGCTTAAAAAAATTAATTAGTTTTGGATTGAATTATTTTGAACTTTATGGCAATCTCTTATGAATTAAGATTTTAATAATTATTTTCTATACTTGCAACGTTATATTGATATTTGATGTTGCAGCTCTCATAGCTTCGCAGTATATGGACCCCACGGTATCACCATGCGATGAATTTAACAAGTTTGTCTGTGGTACTTTTTTAAATAAAACAATCGTTCGACAGATACGATATGCTCACGGACCAAATTACGGAACAATTAAAAAATATCCTTGAAGAAGCTGATCAACCCAATGAACAAAGATGGACTACACTTGCGAAAAATTATTATAAATCTTGCAGAAATATGGGTTAGCATATTTTCAAATTCAAACTTTGTTCTAATACAGCATTTTTATCGGGAAAACGAATTATTTTTTTTCTGCTATAGCTGAGGTTAACGGAAATGGTGTTCGTGGAGTATTCCGTGATTTAAAAGAATTAGGTGGTTGGCCTGTCCTAGAAAAGTCGTGGAATCCGTCAAATTACGAATGGAAAAGTGCCATGAATACGATGCAGAAACTCGGATATGGAGCGAGTTTTTTCTTCAATTTCGAAATTATAATAGACCCTCTAAACAAAACAAAATATGTTATTTTTGTGCGTAATTAGCCCGAAGTGAAAAATAGTAAATGATTATTAATACTTAATATACTTTTAATAAGATAAAATACTTTTTTTAGATCGACTCACCATACTTCACTCTTAGTAGTGATGATTTAATACAAGGGCTCAATAACCCAATGGTCATTGCCTACTTCGATTATATGGTTGACCTGGCAGTCATTTTTGGTGCTAACAGAGAGAATGCCAAAAAATAATTAAAGGAAGCCCTCCGTTTTGAAATAAATCTAGCTTTGGTAAGTGCAAATTATGACATTCTTATGTAAATGCTACAATTTATTTTTCTGTAATAGAAGCCACGGCACGGATAACGTTGGGTCGATTAATACTGTTTTTCTGGTAACTTTGATTCAAGCATATGTTGTTACATTTTTGTTATAAATTACATTTTGTTAAACAACATATATACTACAAAATAAAACAGACAAATGCTTTGGCGGATATGTCTTTTCATACTGTAAATAACATTTTAAACTTTAATATTTTCGTTTATCTAAGGTCATCTCTGCCGAGACTTTAACCATAATTTGTTTTATTTCTTAAGTTTATTGATTTTATTTTTACCTGATTAAAAATAAAAATATTGGAGAAAAAATTAATTCAACCAACCAACTACATATATACGTTTATTAAAGTATCTTAACAACCTAGATCTCCCAAACTGAAGGCGATAATAGCAATGAAAATAATCTCAATACTCGAAAGATATTGAAAGATCTATCTAACGACCATCCTAGTATTCCCTGGAAGGTATACTTCAACAAACTTTACTCAGTTATTAAATCCAAAATCGTAATTGAGGACGATGAACCAATACTAGTGGGCTCGAATAGCTTTTTCACAGAATTTGAAAAACTTTGGCTACGCAGATTGGCTTTTGAAAATATTTGAGACGGTAAAAATACAATACGCGATAGACGACAGCATTGTTTCGAGGAGACAGTTTGGACTTACCTAAGATGGAGTGTTGGTGCCCTATATGCAAGGAGGTACTTCAATCCAGAATCGAAACAAAGTGCAGAAGAGTTAGCACTTGCTATTAAAAGCTAGCTTATAAAAATGATATTAGAGGTGAGATTTTCTTATTGACTCTTTCAAACTCTAGTTCTAAGGAGAAAATAGAAAAAAAAATCGTCAATTTCGTTCCAAAATATTATTATTTTTGTTTTAATTTTTAAAGTGCTATGCTTCATACCAATAAAGTTGGTTCAAAAGCCATTAACTATTCTACGCCAATGATGGTTATAGTTTATTGACTAAAATAAATTGACGTTCCCTCTTATGCCTTAAGGACGCGAGATCTTTTATAATAATAATTAAAAAACTCTTAACGCTCAAAATGTGCCATCGTTGTCTATTCCCCACTAGCTCAATACAGAGAGGGGCAGGGTTAGGAAGAGACTGAACAAAGAAAGCAATGCCGATCATGACTGAAATCATCGCATTAAGCAATAACTTTGTGAATGATTTCTTAACGACCTTTCAATATTGCGGTCCATGAATGACGCAAAATGTCAAAGAAGATCACCGCCATCCTGAAAAATCGTGCTCATCTGATGCTGACTACCAACCAGACCCTCACTATCTGTTTTATAAATGATACCATCAAACTTATACTAAGCAGAATTTATTGGTTACCGTATTACACACTCGGTATGTGACTTGTTTTTCTGAAGAACTTCCACCATGGCGGTCCATTACTGACACCATAGATCAGTACAGGTCGCCGCTTTTTATAAAGAACTATTATTTTCTTCTATATAAAACTCCTAATATTTATTCAAGTTAAACCTTATTCACCTATTTCGAGTTTCGAATTATTGCTGTATGAACGCGGCTCCTCCCCGTTTTCCGACTCATGCGGTGCTAATGAGGGTCCTTCTTTCATATTCGTTGAGAGTTCCTCGTAATCTAGGTTCAGGTTTCTTATCCTGTACGTCGACTGTGGTTGGTTTCCTTTTGGTCCACCTTGGTTTGACGATTTTGCCTCCTTGTAGGCGCTCTCCTCTCGGCTGTTTTGCCCAAGTCCATGGTTGCCTTCAGTTAAATTGGTGGTAGCATTCATTTTTTTCTTGTTAATCATCGCTTTTTTAATCTCGCAATTTTCTGCTCATGCTGTATTTCTGTTATCGATTCTGTCAAAATTGTCGAGTAATTGAATGATTTGCTCGAATCTGTGGATTCCTCCGCTTACAATGGCTTATTTGATTTCCTCGTTTAAATGCCTGGAGCATTTTTAAACTGTTTCTCCTTCAGTTAGTAGAGGATTTAATTTTTTCGCTTTTGCTTGTAAATTTATTGCGTATTGCGGTTTGGAAGTATGTTTACTGACCTTGAAGCATCTGAACTCAAGCTTTTTTCGGATCTCGTGATGGATTTTCTCACTTCAGTACTGATTTAAACATTTTCTTTCGAAATATTCCAAGTCTCTTACATCTTCTTTTATTATCTGCGACCAGTTTATAGCGGGCCAAATAATAGCCTTTCAATGAGGTAGAATGTAGTGTGACTCTATAGTTGTTGATAACATTAAAATTTCTGACTCTAGGAATCCTTTCTTAAGTTGTGCTTTGTTTTCGTTATAACAGGTTTCCACCGTACCTTTCATCCTATTGTCTGTTAACGTCTTGCTTTTTTTTTGCCCTCTCTGCGTTGCCTTTTTACTTTTTCCGTCTAAGCTTTTTGATGTATTCTTTCCTCCATGTCCGCTATTATTCTAGCAATAGCGAAAGCTATTAATAGCAATATTATTCTGAAAAATCAAAAAATGTTCTATTCTTTCAGAAAACTTTCCTTTTTCTCTTCTACCAGAAATTTTTCCAGTGCGAACATCCCTTTGGGTACAATCTTTCTACTTGTGGGAGTTTGTATGTGAAATTTCTTGAATTATTTTCTTCCAAATAATCGATGTCGGATGCGCAGTATCTTTCACAGGAATGAAGAGGATCAGTCAATGTCATTGGAGCTAACTTTTACTTTCGTTAAATCACCCGGATAGAAGCCGGGCACAGAGGGTTTCATTTTGGCATATTAAGATGGTGTCAGTTCCACCTTAACATATCGTAGCCACATTTAGAGGCAGGACGTTCTCGATGATAAATGTACGGCGTTCCACGCACACCCCGAGCATCTAGGGCACATACTAACTATTTTTCCATCTCATGAAGGAATGATCTACATCCAAAGGCACAATGCGGCACTAAGAGTGCGCTCCTATGGAAATAGAGTCAATTGTCGAGAATGAGAAGTGCCTCATGTACTGTAAGTTTATATTCTCGAAATTTGTTTCTGTTTTACATCCAAGGCGTGACATAGTTCTCCTTGACTTCAAGAGGCGAATCATGTTCGTTATCGAATTTTTGTCACTTGGCTGACACAAACATCACGCTGGGATCAGCTGCAGTTTTTCGGATTAGCACCCAATCCCTGCACAATCCTGCGCTCTTTCTTATGACAATATATATATATATATATATATAATATGAATATCTGGCTTTATTCTCCTAAATTCTCTATACTTATTTTCTCTTGTTCTTAGTAAATACTCCGCATTTCACTCTATGAGCCAATTCTATACTGCCTATCTCTTTCTTTCTCTCATTCAATCTTTATTCTGAAAAAATTTCTATCTCTGTCTGTCTCATAGGTATTGTGCTAGCTATCTCTTTCTATCGCAATGAGTTTATTCTCTAAAATTTCCCCTTAGCTGTCATTCTCTCGAAGAGGGGCAGAAGGCCTAGGCGATTGTAGCAGTTGTGCTCGCCGTTGATGGTAAAATCTCTATTCTGTTTGCCTGCGCTATAATCAAAGGGTTAAGGAAAACCCAGCTTCCAGACTAAAGTCCTTGGCCGAACTCAAGACCTACCATCGATTCTACTCGCTGTGCGAGCTCTTCGCGTTCTCTTACACCTAAATGATGTGGACTGTTCGCGGTCTTGTTTGCACGATATTCAGAAAATTATACTAAGTCGAAGTTTATTGAATCAAAAAATAGGACAAAGAAAAAATAAGTGAGTTAAACATAGTTGTATTAAATGCGTTTCAAAACAACCGAACCCACAGGACTTTTTACAATAGGTCGAACAATAATGCCGACCACCCTAGGATTGGGGGAGCCAATCAAGAAGGAGTCAATGTGATTGAGCGGAGAAATCTCAACACTTTTTAGTGGACAAATCAACTCAGGAGCGATAAGTAGGAGTAATATGACGCCAATATAGCCTATTAAGAAAAAGGTCACAGAGCGCGACTGCATGCTCTCGCATTTTTTTTACATAAACGACTGCGAAATTATGCATCGGATCTCGAGAAAAGGGGTTCTATAAGCAAAGTGCCTACTTAACGGCATTCAGAATGAGCCATTAAAAAAAAAAGCAAGACAACACTGATGCAAGCCGATAGTATGAGCCCTCTGTTCGTTTGCAGCAATATGGAGCGGACTAGGTAAGTCATGAGTTTTTTCATTAATCTTCTGTAAAAGTAAAACCACTGCGAGCAGAAATATTTGATTTTACATAATATATATATATATATATAACTAGACAGTTTGAGGTTGGTTTTCTTATTCGAATATTTATGCTCGCCGTGGATATTCTGTCGTATATGATTTGCAACCAAGTTCATAACTTATCTAGTCCGCTTCGAGGTGTAAGTAACTGAGAAATCTCAGTTTCACAAGAACACGGCTTTCAAAAACTAGATCAAGTATTATTAGCTACCATAAAATTAGCATAATCAGCAGGCGTCACAACAAAATTATTATCAGAATTTTTATTTCCATAAATATTTTTTTTTGCAATTCGCACGTAGTGCTTTCGGTAATCGTTCATCGTTGCTGTCATAAATGACATGCTTATTAATTATTAATTAAACGACGATCACTGTGGGACATCGCACGCACTTTCATTTGAGGTACTGCTTTAATTTTTCATCTACTAACTAAAAGTGCAAGATAGAATTTAATTTTGAAGCTCACACTTTGATGTTACGATAAAAACTGACAATATAATAAATAAAAATATATACAACTCGAAAATATTGGACTACAGAATTATATCAAAATAGTTTGAAAGATTATTTGCGTTTTGTAATATGAAATAGAAGAATGTATATAGTTCTGCGTAAGAAAGTAAATATATGGACCATTACAGTCATTTGATTTAAACAAAGAAACATGAATTTAGTTTTATGTAAACAAACTTATCGTTCGTTGGAAGATCATTTTGTTCATTATTTAACTGTTTAAAGATTATTATTAACGATCTATAAAGTAAATAATTACATTATCGATAAGTAGTAAAGAACAATAAGCATTAACATTACCGTTTTAGTAATAATTTTCAAGTATTTTAACTTGCTTAAATACTTTTTTAAGCTCGCATCATATGGCTCTACCAGCTTATTTAGCGTTTAAGTTTTTATACATAGCAATTTTAATGAATTTTTCGCGAATAGAAAAAACCGCTCAGGGGATCATTTCAAGCTCATAAAAAATTGATTATAGGCACCATTTACATCTTGTCTATAAGCTTCAAAGTTTAATTGAGGTCCATTTTTTTAAGAAATAGAAGCCCTATTTTTTACACCGACAATCGATAGAGCAGGAAAATTTGCATTCAAACATGTACAAAGGGCATAGGTGCATTTTCACCTCGAAGGTCAGTCTGAGACCATTTAAACCATTTACCAAACTTTTTAAAGCGTAGATAAATAAAATTTGCTTTTCAGAAATGCCGATAAAATCGGCTTAGAAAAATTTCACTTCGTTACAGGAAACGCAACGCGAGTCTTTCAAGTACCAGCTAGATCTTGATTTAGGGCTATAAAATGGTGACCATCGATCATTTTTAATTTTAAAGTATTTAAAAATCAAAAAATTTCAGATTAAAAACCGAAAAATAATATACTATAAAAGAAACTTATGAATTTATAGCTTGCTCTTCGTGGATGTTTTTAAATATAAAAGAATACTTTCTCCGAAAAAATTGAGTTTAACAACACTTAAGTTGTAGATAGGTGAAACACGCCGTGTATTTTTTTCTTGTATCCGAAATGCGCCGGCTAAACTTCTTCTGCAGGCGATTCCGCCAATTCCGCATCGCGGTAAAAAGGCATCTTATTACATAGGCACATATAAGTTTGGTAATTATCAATCACTGCAAGGAGGATGCATATAAAAAATAGTGTAGGTTCCCCTTGCAATGATCCAAAATTGATCGAACTGATTTTTAAGTCTGCATTGGGAAGAAATTATTTCTTATTATTATTATGAGATAGAACGCCTATAACTTACATTTGTTCATATATGTAATATTATTCAAAAATTTTTATATGTCTCTGCTGCAGTTATACGGGATATTTTTTTCAGAAAGAATGCGTTACGTTACATGAACTTCGCTAGCATCGGTGCTTTTAATATAGGGGCAATTGCAGCTTATATTTTTATCGATATTGATGCCTATATGACTCCAGAAACAAAATAAAGATATCTTTCGAAAGCTGATTGCTTTACTGAACAGTGCGGAAATTATACTGTTAAAGAAGTTGTCCTTAAGGTATGTGTATATGTACACAGAAAAACACAATTCTCTCAGTTTTTTCATCATTTTTCACACAAACTCATTTTAAGCTTCAGCTGTGTTTACTTTTTGGTAATCGCGATTTATTTGAAAACTTAGGGGGAGGGGGGGGGGAACAAACAGATAATTACAAATGTTTGCATCGATTAAAATGGAGCGGTCGTGGCTAAATTATATTTTAGCAAGTTTATCACCATGTTTCTGGTTCAAAATTGTCCTTTTTTATATGTAGGTTTTTTTCAATAATATTTTTGAATAATTTTATATTTCCAAAAACTTTCCTAATCCGTCTTTCTGATACATTTACAAGATTGTCTAGTGGAAAATCATGACATAAATATGAATACTTTTTCATTTGAACTCGTAAATAGCAAACCGAGTTACACTACACACGTAGTTATATTAAAATCAAAAAATATTAAACAATTTCCAGATAAATGGTACCTCTACGCTAGTGTACAATATTCTTGACAACATATAAATAAAAGCAGCATACCTAGCATATCAAGAGTGGGCAGAACGAAACCTATCCGAACCCCAATTACGTGGATTAACAGGTTATTCAATACGACAAATTTTTTGGATTCTTGTAGGACTCCAACAATGTGCCAAATATACACCAGAATATTTGAAGGAAATCGTTCAGATATATGATTTTAGTCCTTCAGAATTTAGAATCATCGGTACAGTGTCTAACAGTCGAGAATTTGCAACAGCCTTCAATTGTGGGTGTGGTACCAAAATGAATCCACCTAAAAAGTGTTCCTTATGGTAAACCATTTGTCGAAATAAATATTTCACTCTTGAATGGCACACACGGGCACTTAACTATTTTAGCACTATATAACGTTCACCTAAATATTTAAAATTATAGCGAATATAATAATAAAATGATAATGTATGTCAATTAAGATTACAGAAAATAAAATTTTCGGTCGCCAATAGCAGTGAAATCCGACTTTCATTCGCTAAACCTAAATTTACTTACGAGGAGACACGATCTTTATGTAATGCTTATTTTGTTGTAAATATAAACTTCAGGTCAGGTTCAACTATAATTTGCATAAGAAAGAAAAATAATTATTGCCCCAGTTTTATGTTTGCTATTTGAAAAAAATACTGTTTTCATTGTTAGCTTGGAAAATGGTTGTTTTTCAAGTATTTTTCAAGTATTTTCTTGAAAAATGTAATATCATGAAATTTGTTGCAATAAAGGTCAATTATTCACCTACATCTATCACGAATTTATACATAAGCACACAAAGCTTTGCTGAACCAAATGGTGAGCAACGATGAGCAGCGTGTATTAAACTCCTTAATTCAACAATGAGGGTGCGTATCATAATTTTTTAAATTCATTTTATTTATTATTTTTTTCGTTACATAATAGTTACAACGTTACGTACCTGCGCTTACAATGTCTATCATAGCTAACTGCAATTATTACCAGAAAAGTACTGAATTTAAAGCTTACTGCTTCGGACAAGTCGTATTTGTAGTTATATAAATCGATGAGACCAACTCATATTTAAAAGTTGGAAAATATGTATCATGTTTTCATTATTTAAGCTTTAACGTCTGTAATGATTAATATAGTTATCTAAAAATTGATACCGCTATACATATATCCTGTTTCTTTCGACCTCTTTCCAGTGAAGAGCTCCATTTTGAGTCGTATATGGTGCTCTCATCGGCTGCCGCTAGTCGGCTGGTTCAGTTAGTCCTCACGCTCTGACCAGAGCGGACATGGGTTGTCGCATGTCAGGATCTATCAAGTGTACGTGTTGTGAGTGCGGTGTGTTCCAACTTAATCAAGTGTGATAAAGTGTGTTCCGAATGAATCAAGTGTCATGAACCGTTAAGAACCGTCAACAAATGTAAGCCTTCGATCAAAGTTCAGAATAATAAACCCAGATCACAAACCAGAGCATCAACTTGACTTCTCCGATCTCCCATCACCCCCTCTCTTCATCCAGAACAAAACATTTGGTCCTTCGAGCCGGATTTACCAACGACAGGCAGGTGATCGTGACGCGGGGAGCAAACGTGGGACAGCTGACATTGAAAGAATAGACAAAGGGTCCTCAGGTATACGTTAAAGGTATAATTATGTAATGTGTATGTATGTATATATAGTGTATTAATGATATTATGTCTGAATTAATGGAGCTAATATATGTTGGATTCAACGAATTAATTAAATTAAATTGAATTGGATATATCGAACATGGGTTTGATTGATGCATTGATGGTATTATGTATGTATGCGATGTGCATGCGGAATATACATTTATAATAATAAAAAAGCTTATAAAGTTTGGTTGAGCAATCTCTCACACATACATACATGGTCGAGCAATCTCCCACACATCCATACATGATCGACCAATTTCTCATTCCTTGCATGCCGCATTAAGGATATGAGTGCATGATAGAAGATGCAGTCGGTGCCTACGGCGGGCGGCATTTAACTTAACTGTCATTGCTCCATCAATTGTCGAGCTGACTAAACTGTCATTCTAGGAAGGATCGCAATTTGCTGACTACTTAACTGGCACTAAGTGATGTGTTGCACAGATGTTCCACAACCATTCTGGAGAAGCCCGAAGCCGACTGGACTGCGGCACTAGATGTCCGTCTTGAGCTGTTAGAGAATTATTGGGCTGCGTTCCAGGAGCAGAAACGCTGGTTCGAGCCTCTACCGGTCACTCTCCCAGCGGCTATCCAGGCCACCAACAACGTAGTCGCGATACCTGCGGCCTCTCACGCCAATATGCAAGGAGGATGGAAGCTGCCAACCATATACGTTCCTATGTTTTCCGGACGACGCGAGGACTGGGAGACGTTTCGAGATCACTTTCGGAATCTCATACATGCGAACGCACACCTTAGTGACGTCAAGCGCATATTTTACCTGAAGGCTCGGGTTAAAGGCGACGCAAAGAACGCAATCGAAACCATGCAAGTAACAGGCGCCAACTATGGCACGGCATGGGCATTACTGGAGGCCCGATATGAATACCCGCGCTTATTGGTACAAGACCAGCTCATGGCTCTGCGCAACATGGCATTAATGCGACATGAGGCTGCTGCTGGACTCCAACGACTGATCGATACGCTGCACCGTCATCGCGATCAGCTTTAAGCTCTTGGTCGCCCCGTGCACATGTAAGACGACTGGTTCGTGTCGATAGCGACGACATGTATGGATTTAGACACTATAAGAGCTTGGGAGGACGAACTTGAGCGCGCTGATGCATACCGTGATATGGACACTGATCAATGAGCCACCTACGCTGTTCTTTGTCAGTTTCTACAACGATGCTCGCGCACTATAACATCTGCAGTATCTTCACGGTCACCGAAAGTCTCAACGAACCGAGCTTACACACCGAAACATGTAGAACAACGAAAGCAACGTAGCTTCAGGGCCTTAGCTCTTCGAGCGGCTCCATCTTAATGCAAAAAATGCCGCGAGTCTTATTACATAGGTTCTTTGTTTCAACTGCTTGAGAACGGGTCACTCTTCATATAATTGTCCATCCCCTGGGACTTTCATTGCCTGCCAGAGTCGTCATCACACAATGCTTTACCCCACTGATCGTAAGCGAGAAGCCCCGCTGTCAAATGAACCTTCGCCGGCGAAACATTCTCGGATCAACAATACACTTCAGGAGACATCTACAGCTGCCCAGGATGCATCTCGCTCAAAAGTCAGTTGCGGCGACGGGCCACACGTGATGGTACGAGCTTTACTGGATCCCTGTGCTGAATTGACCTTAACCTCAACAAGTTTAGCTCGCAAACTTCAAGCGTCCTTGCACAAAATGGCTATCGCTATCAGTGGAGTGGCGGGTGATCCAATGGACCGCGCTCGAACGCGCACTCACTTCCACATTTATCCAGCCGACTTTTCTCCGTCTGTGTCCGTTGGAATTTGTTGCCTCCAGAAATTCAACCTCGTTACACCGGCCGAATTTACAAGTAAGAAAGCAATGCACGATTGGCCAGGACCGGATCTTACAGACCCACGGTTCGGCTATCCTCGCGTTGTAGGTCTTCTACTTGGAGCCGATTTTTACCATCTGTTCCTGAGAGCCGAGCTGCTTTAGAAAAACGAAATATTGGCTCAAAGAACTGCTTTTGGTTGGATCATCACAGGCAAAGCACCATCAAAGGACGTCATTCCGACTCATACCATCGGTACCACACTGCTTACTAGCCCGTAGACGACATGGCATGATAAGCTTATCTCCTTGATGCAACGTTTTTAGGAGGTGGAGGAAGTTCCTTGGTCTCACGTCAGTCCCCATTGGAGGAAGAGTTCAAAGTTATCTTTGCTTGTCACCATCGAACTTCCGAAGGACGATATGTAGTTCGCCTACAAGTAAAAAACAAGAAATTCTGGCAATGCTCGGCGAAAGTTTCAAAGGAGCGCTAGCTTCTCTGAGCTCTTTGCATCGTCGATTAATTCAAGACGTTAAAATGGCAAAGGCGTACAATTGTTTCATTACGGAATAAGCTCGACTTGGTCATATGAGACCTATAACTCCACCCGAACTACGCGCTAACGCTCGACCGACATAATACATACCACATCATGGAATCGGGAAACGGGGAGATTATCAGCGTCGTCTTAGAGTGGTCCTAAATGGATCTAGATCTACATCCACCGACTATAGGCTTAACGATATGCTTTACACTGGGCATAAGCTGCAAACCAATTTAGGCCACGTGTTGATTCGCTGGAGACGCCAAAGTATTGCTTTCGGCGCCGATATCTGTATGATGTATCGTCATATTCAAGTAAATGAAGCAGACGTTGATCCGCAGCGAATCGTATGGAATGTTAGTGAGAACGATCCAGTCGTCCATTATCAACTGTTGAGCACTCTTGAAGGATCGCTTTGTCGACGACATCTTGACGGGATGTGATTAAATACAAGAAGCCAAGAAACAACGGGATCAGCTTATTCATCTTCTGCAGCTTGGCAGATTTCCTCTTCACAAATGGCTAGCCAACCGACCTGAGATGCTGGAGGATCTGCTCGAACAGCATCGTCTCCGCCCGACCTGGCTTTTACTTTGCAGCGACGGTCTCATCAACGAGCTCGGCGCTTGCTGGGATCCACAGAATGATTGCTTTTGGATGACTCCACCCAAGATTAACCCACATGATTCTACAAAGCAAAGCATTTTAGCAACCACTGCCAGATTGTTTAATTTGTGCGGCTGGATCGTGCCCATCATCCTGCTGGCGAAACTCCTTGTCCAGGATTTGTGGAGAGCAGGCCTGGAGTGGGATGAACTGTGTCCACATTCAAACATCAACCGATTGACACGCAGCCTAATGCCAAGCTCCAGTTGCATGTATTTTTCGATAAAAGCCACCGGGCTATGGGGGCCACAGTTTACTCTCGTGTTAACTCAATCACGAGTCAGGCCAGCACTCAGCTCCTTGCAGCCAAGACTAAACTTTCGCTAATTTGTAGTCTTTGGCCATCTGCTACGCAAGCCCCAAGAATGACAATTCCTCGTTTGGAACTCAGAGCTTCATTGCTAGCGGCTTAATTGCTTTGATAACTGGCAACTGACCTGGACGTACATATAACGAATTGCGTTTCCTGGTATAATTCTCAAATAGTACTGCATTGGTTGCGGTCTACTGAACTCACCACTGCCGTTATCAATCTGGCGTTATGTTCCCACGGAATCCAACGCGGCAGATTTGGCAACGCGTTTCGTTGAACCTCAGTGTATCTCATCGTGCAAGCTGTGGTGGACTGGTCCTGACTTGCTTGCCTCCTCCAATGACCTTTGGCCTTCCGTCACCAAATCAGTTCCATTTGAATCCTTCATCAATTTCCCGACCACAACAGTTTGTTGCGTACTCAAAAGCTTCGAAACTGAACTCTTAAAACGATACTCGAACCTCAGAAGACTCCTCCAAGTTGTAGCACATATGCTTCGTTGGATCAAGCGTCACCGAAAGTCTGCCGACCCTGAGCCCAAAGAAACGTTTATTACAGCGAAGGAATTGAATTCTGAATTTCATGTCTGCGTTCGCCTGACTGAATCCTTATGGCTTCAATAAGAGCGGAAACGATTGCGAAACCCAAATTACGCGCCTGCGCGACCTCCCTTTAAATGTCTGAACACGTTCATTGACACTGATGGGATCATACGAATTAGAGGTCGCCTACAGAATTCCAGCTTGTCGTATGCAGAGAGACACCACCCAGTGATCGATGTCTGCTGTTCGCTTGCAGGACTCATCATCAGCTGGGCACACCAACGCTCACTACATGGGAGCTTTCGAGCGACATACGCTTACACGCTACATCGGGCTTGCATTCTTGGAGGAAAAAGGAAACTTCGTTTTGACTTAGCAAAATGTGTTATTTGTGTTCGCCCTGGAGCTCGACCGTTCAACCAAACGATGGCTCCTCTCGCCACAGCACGTGTAACTCCTGGTCGACCCTTTTTGAAGACCGGCCGAGGCATAGGTTCAGCTAAACGCTACATAGTTGTCTTAATATGCTTTGCTACCAAAATGCTGCACCTAGAACTTGTTGGCGACATAACAACCGACAGCTTAATGGGAGCTTTATCGAGATTCTGCAGTCGCAGAGGCAAACCCTCAGAGATGTGGAGCGACAACGGACGTATTTCCATCGGGCTGATTTTGAGTTACAGGATGCTTCCGAATCTTCGCAGCTGGATTTAGCACGCTGTTAGTCAGCATTGAAATAGTCCTCAACAGTCGCCCGCTTACTGCATTGACGGGCGATCCTGACGATCTCGATGTCCTGACTCCCGGTCACTTTGCCATTAGAGGACCGTTAATCTTCATACCCGACCTCGGAATGCAACGGCAAAGTCCCGATCAGCTTACCCATTGGAAGTTAGCCAAAGCTCTCCGCGACCAAATTTGGAATTGTTGGAGTCTGAAGTATCTTAACACCCTTCAGCAGAAAACGAAATGGGCTCGTCCTCGACGGAACCTCAAGGTCGGAGATATGGTTGTGGATGTTGACCCTAGTCTCCTGTCTGTCAATGGACGATGGCCTTTGGCTCGCATTGATTTGGCTCGCATTGATGCCTAAAGTTATCATTGCCTGTAGATGATTTGCCAGAGAGACCACCTGCGGCTGTGACAGTCAATTCGGATCATGAAAATTCCACTTCAACGGCGGGCGGATAGAAGATGGTCGTCCAAGGAACGAGGCGGGCGGTATGTTTCTTTTGACTTCTCTCCAGTGGAGCGCGTATATCAGGATCTATCAAGTGTACGTGTTGTGAGTACCGCAAGTGTGATAAAGTGTGTTCCGAATGAATCAAGTGTCATAAACCGTTAAGAACCATCAACAAATGTAAGCCTTCGATCAAAGTTCAGAATAGTGAACCCAGATCACAAACCAGAACATCGACTTGACTTCTTCGATCTCCCATTACCCCCTCTCTCCATCCAGAACAAAACATATCCTTATTTAAAATATAGCTTTAAAATGTTTTTTATTGAGATCATTTACTTTTGTTGTACTATTTCTTGAAAAATAAAATATCTCTAGTAAGGTACAGCAAGCAGTACTGGACAGTTACGAAAATCTAACCCAAATAAAAACAATGTTAACATGGTTATTTGTAATTTTTGCCATAAAAACCAGATGTAATAAGTGTATAATACATTATTTGATAAATGTAAACAAAAAATAATTTAAATATATAATAGCTAATTAATATAAATTGATTTTTTAAGCTAGTCAATTTGCTCATTAGTGGACATGAATTGTGGCGTTGATCCTTAAGCGGGATGCAAAAGAAGCCAACACTGGGACGAGGAAAATCCAATAGGGTTTACAAAAAAGAAATGATAAAATTTACTTGAAATTATAGAGTTAATTAAAAAGACAGAATAGATTGTTATAAATCATAAAAAATGTATTTCTATTTATACATTAATATTCAGTATTATTAAGATTAATAAGATTAATATTTTAGATTTACTTGAAAATTTAAGTTTTCTTTTGAAACTTTTGAGTTAAAAATATATCTTCTTTTTGGAATAAAGTTTCATTCTTTTTATGTGTGAAAAGTCTCCTATTACGCTTTTTTCAGATATCATATGAATTAATTTTGTTGAAAATTAAATAGTTTTCTTATAAAGTCATACGGTTTGGTAAAAATTCAACATTTTTGTAGAAAAAGCGTCTTATGATTTTTAAATTCAACAATTTGTTTGACATTTTTTTTTCTTTCTACTCGGAAACATCTTTTATAAATAATATTTTACCTATGTTCTTAAAGATTTTCTTTTTGGTTCAAAAATTTATCTTTTTAATTATAAATTTCATTTTTCTTAGACGAAAATCCAACTTTTTGGTTTAAAATGAATTTGCTAAGGTCGCAGTTCGAACAGTATTATTGAAAATTCCTTTTTTAAATTAATTCAGCTCCTTTCAATTTGTGTTAACATATTTTTTCGTGCCAATATCAATTAATATATTTCTCGTGGAGAATTCACCCTTTTTTGTCAAAAATTCCACTACTCGCTCCTTTCGGCTTAAAATTTTAAGGGAATATTTTTGAGATGTTATACTGCAAGAAACTTAAAAAAAAAACGATTTTTTACCCTCCAGACCCCCCCCCCCTTAAGGTTAATTGCGCGACAGTGACAGAGTTGTTAATAAAACACTCTTAGTTCCGAATTGTGCCTTTGGATGTAAGTCGCTCACACGACATTGACCGATCCTCCAAATTTATGTGGAAGATGCTGTGCATCCTCTTATCAAAAAGCTGTTTCCGGAAGTTTTTCTCCTGTGCATTCTGAATCCGGGCATTCAGGAGCAAGTACTCGAGATAGATATGATTTGATGCATTGCTCACTCCTGATACTGAAGTTAACTACGAGTGTTTCAGCAGCCTCCTCCGCTGCTTTGTACAGAAACACTCCTTTGTCCTCTTCTTCATGCTTTCTGACCATTTTAAGAAGAGTACCTCTTCTATTTGCGACTCTATGTACTGCACCTAAAATAATTTTGCTGTGAAGACATTCAATATTCCGCTCAGGCCTTGACGGAGTAAGATGTAGAGTCGCGTAACAGAAGACTTAAGATGCATGCTTTCGTTTATGTGCAAAACCTTTCGTGTCCCGACGTCAAGGGATCTGAGCTCGTTGTTCGTCCTTTATAGATTTTACATGCTTAATGCCATTAGGAACCCTAAAAGACACATCTTTTGAAAGTGACCTTGTTAGTTGTACCGAAATTTTATCCAGATTAGATAGTAAATCTGGTTTTCCAAAGTGGTATCAATCTCTCTGTGGACCTCACGATTTGCGGATGGACCTTTAAGCTTTCCAAAAGACAGATGCTAAGTTGCTTATTTTCGGCAGGAGTACAGTGCGTTCTTCTACCAACCACTCAGGAATTGGCTCTTTTGAGTCTTTGTCGAGTCTTTTTGCACTTCGTAGACTTCTCTCCAAAAAACTTCGACCTTCTCTGGTTTGGGCGGGTGGTCAACAGCAACTGGACATCACACGCTGTTTCTTGCGCCACATAGCATGCAATCGTGCCATATAGTTCTCTCGTTCATGGGTAACACTCACATCGTAAAATTCTAGCAAGTCTTCATTTGGTCACTCCGCCCACCTAAGAGACCCAAGATTCCGCCGGTTCATTGCATTGACTCTATCTTCATTGGCTCCCCCAGCTCTAGTGTAGGGTGGGTCACAAAACAAAGATTTTCGAATTCGACTTCATCCCGGGGTGGAAAATGTTGCGTGTGCTGTCAGTATCACCTGTAAAAAATTTCATTTTGAAATGAAAATATCTTTGGTTCCCACAACGGCGTTGAAAATTAAGAAAAAGTGGTATAGCCCCTTAAGCTTAGGCAATTCGGAAAACACTCTTCCTGTGTACCTTCTTTTGCTAGAGTGATGTAAAGCGAAGAAAAAATTATAGAAACACAGTAGAAACCTTTATTAACTATATTTCCCCTTGCAAATGTTTAATTTTTGTCGGACAATATCTTCAATGAGTCGGCCAATAATGCCGACCAATTTAGAGCAGGGTGGGTTAAAAAACAGACCTTTTCGAATTCGACTTCGCCCTAAGGTGGAAAATGTTGTGTTTGTTGTCAATATCACCTTTTAAAAATTTAATTTTGATCGGACAATATCTTTGGTCCCCACAACGGCCTCGAAGATTGAGAAAAAGTTGTATAGCCCCTGAAGCTTAGGCAATTCAGAAAAAACACTTCCTGTGCACCTCTTTTTGGCAAAATGAAGTAAAGCACAGACAAAGATTATAGAAGCACAGTAGAAGCCTTTATTAACTATATTTTGCCTTAGAAGTGTTTCATTCCCAATATCTAATTCAGTACAAAAATACACAAAAGTCGTATTGTTCACTCCAAAGCTAGAATGACTTATTACAATCAGTTAAAGCAAATATTTCAATTTGAAGCACATTTGATATCTGAATGCTTTTAAAACACTTCAGTGACTCATTTTGTACACAAGTGAGGCACCAGTTTTTAGAGATAATAATTCATCTGTTCTGTTCCACATTTCACCAGATTACATAAGATATATCACAGATGTGCACCATGTCTGTTGTCAGATGGGCAAAACAGAAGTGCTTTGTAGTAGGAACCCCGTCTGAGCTGTGTGAGCGGGTACACCTTACAGCCGATCACGTGCTGTTTCATACTTCACGTTCGTTATAAGCTCATAGTTGCAAACGGAAATAAATAGAACTTGTCCTTGACTAAAGTAGCTGATGTCGTGGCTAAACGACTTGAGGAATTGTAGTGCAAGGCATCCATTCCGTCGATGTACCTGAAAAAGATAAAATTTAAACTTGAAATAGAAAGTACATGAAAATAAAAGCTTATTCACCTAGTCGTATGGATTCGTCCTCTGTCCAAAGTCTTGTAAGACAATTTCAATCTGAAGCAAGTAAGTGCTAGGCGCATAAAAAGTACCTTCAAGAGACCAACAATTTCTGTTAAATCAAAGGGGTCCCCGAATTATAAAAATAGCTTTAATTGACATACCTATGACTAAGCTGCCTAATTGATCTCAGAAGAGAGCAGAGAAGACAATTTATTTAACAGAGAAAGAGAAAAAATACAAAATTTGGAAAGGTCTGCTGTTTTCACTTTTGAGAATACGTCTGACATTAAATCGTAGCAGGCACAGGTTGCAGCCACAGCTGATGCATATGACCCAGACTTTGCAGAGCATTTTCGGCCCGCCGCAATTGCTGTTTCTGCGCTCAAAGCTTTTGGGATTATTAAAAGTGGCGATACAAGAAACATTATATATCCGTATAAAATGAAAAAGAAGAGAAAAAAACTATAGTAAACGCAATTCAATTCCAAAGAAGCTCGGAAGGATCTCTTCTTGCACTATACTTTTATTCTAAAAAAACGAAACAATTTACTGCAAAAAAGAAGACGGGTCTCGCAAAAGAAAATTAGTGGTGGAAGAACATATATCCCTTGTATCGGAACCAATTAGAAAATACATTATTCGTCTTACCCCGAGTAGCGGTAGTGCTGTGGAAGTCTGCAGAAGGATTTTGAGCTATCTTCGTGAGAATGGATATGCTTTAAGCAAAATAAAAGTTATTGGTACTGATGGTACATTCATAATTACAGGTAATATTGGTGGCGTTAATACACTGATAGAAAAACACTTGGGTCACAGTCTTCAGTGGCCAATTTGTCTCTTACATTTTAATGAACTTCTTCTTAGGCATCTCACTGCCCACCTTAGCGGTAGTACAACGGGACCTGCTTTATTTTCTGGTCCTATAGAGAAGAAAATGAAGACCTGATATAGACTCAGAATGTCTCAGTGCTGATCGAAAATACCTCTTGGAGATATGCCAAACTGTTTACAGCGGCATTGTTCCAGATAAACTTGCGAATAGAGATCCGGGTGCGCTTTCTCATGCTCGGAGGTTCACTGCTGCGAATAGGATTCTTCGTTTATACATGTCTGAACGCAATCCCTCCAAAAGTCTGCGAATTCTGGCCGAGTATATAATTAGTGTTTACGCAAAAGTATGGTTCATGATAAAAAAGAATTGGCAGTTATATTATAATAGCTTTTACATATGGCAAACCATCCGTGAGTTCAGATTCTTACAAGAAAATTGCGTGAAGCCGCAGTGGATCCCTGCATTCAAACAAATGCGTTTGCACTGCACCCAGAAAACTTACTCATGGCAATGCTTGTAGATCACACGCAGCAATTAAGGAGACAAGCTATTGATATTATCAAAAAATCTCGAGAAAATAAAAAAAAAACAATAGAAAATGTTCTATTCCTAAAATTAACTTCAAGGCAAAAGATTATCTAGAACTCATTTACTGGACCAATGTAACTCCTCCTCCTGCTCTGGCTGATCTTTCAGAGCAAGATATGGAAGAGGCCATTAACTCCTTGAATAAGTTCAAGGAAAAACTCCCTTCTTATCCCTGCCATACACAGGCAGTAGAGCCTACTGTTCAACATGTCACACAGGCCTAAAAAAAAGTGTGTGGTCAAGAAGAAAGGGATGATTTTATAAGAAGTATCAATTCTTCTCGGCTTACAACTTTTAAAATGCAAAGCTCTCTTATGGTTGGTTGGTTGTGTAGGGAGTGGCTGGGATTCGATTTGTAGTCACCTTCACGTGGTGAATCCTGAGTTTTCTTCTTAAAATTATTTTCTGAAGGAAGGGCGAAGACATACATGTAAATTCTATGAAAATGTGCACTTTTGCACTAAATTAGATATTTTGCATGAAACACTTTCAAGGCGAAATATACTTAATAAATGTTTCTACTGTGCTTCTATGATCTTTTTCTTCGGTTTAAATCACGTTTTCCGAATTTCCTAAGCTTAGGGGGCTATACCATTTTTTCTCAATTTTCGACGCCGTTGTGGGAACCAAAGATATTTTTCGCTCGAAATGAAATTTTTCAAAAGTGATACTGACAACAGACACAATATTCCTTCGGGACCACCCCTGAACAATTGTATTGTAAATATTGGGGTTTCCGACAAGATGTACTTAAAAAATTAAAAGAAAAATAGAAGACGTATCCGACTTTGATTTTAAGTTTATTTAAAGAAATTTGTTAACTAAAATAGCAAATTTTTTTGAATAAGCCTAATCTATATATACTACCGGCAGAAATTACGAACATGCACTTTTCTTGTGCTTATAGTAAATTGTCAATTTTATAAAACTACATTGCAAAAGAACTTTATATTTAGAAGTTTTAAAAAAATTAGAATACCTTTAACAATAATTGGCATGCAGTAAATCTGAAAAATTTTAGTAATATCTATGAAAATATCCATATTTTTATATTTTTAAAATGGTAATTTGAAAATCGACTTTTTTCACGAAGGTCAATCCTAGGTTAGAATTTAGGGAAAAATTTTTAAAACGTATTAGTAATTTAGCAAACCACTATCAAAGCATTATTTTTAAATTAGTTGAAGAAGTTTGAAAATTTTTCATTATAGTTGTAATTATAGTAGTTGAATTTTTAATGAAAGTAATGAATGTTCAACAAAGAAAATGAATCTTTTACTGGAATAGTTAAATTTTATGCCAAAAGAATGAACTTTCAACTAAATTATGAATATTAAACCAGAACACTTAAATTTTTAAAATCAGACTGCATTTTTAAAAAAGAAGATTGATTTAAAGAAAAAAGATTCATGTTCTACCAAAAAATTCTATTTTAGAACAAAATACACAAATTTTTTAACAAAAAAGTGGAATAATAACATTTTTAGTTGAAAATTTTATTTCTGAAACAGACATAAGAGTTTTTAAATAAAAGAGTAAACCTTTAACTGCAATAGAGAAATTTTCAAACAAAACAAATTAATTATTAATAAAAAAGCTAAATTATAAACTCAAAATTAAAAAATTAAATTCTAATTTGAAAAAGTAATGCTCAACCAAGTAGATGAATTTTCAACTAAGTTTATGGAATATTCAATGAGAATAAGAATAAGAAGAATGAATCTTTAACTTGCATAATGAATCCTTACCTAAAATAATTAAATTTTTAACCAAAAATAGTAATTTTTAACCAAGAAGACGGATTTACACAAAAAAGCATTAACTTTCAACTAAAAAGGATCGTTTTTTAAATTAAAAAATGGTTTCAACAATTTTTAGTCGATAAATAAATATTTAACTAAACAGATTAATTTTTAAGTGAAATTATGCAATATTTATCTGAATAAATGGTAATTTACTAGTTATTTTCCAAAAAATATCGAATTTTTTAATCAAATATGTAAATTTTTAACGAAATAGTTGCCTTCTTTGTTAAAAAGGATAAATTTTTATACAAACTGCGTGATTTTAAAATAGCCAAGATCAATTTTTAACAAAAAAAGGAATACTTAAATTTCTAGTTAAAGAAATGAAATTGCAACCAAACTAATTAATTTTCAACTAAAATGAGAACTCTTTAACTAGAATAGTTGAATTTTACGCCAAGAAGAAGAATTTTCAACCATAAAGGCTAATATTCTACAAAATAACGAATTTCTCACAACGTATATAAATTTTTGAACTAGTTGAATTTTTAAATTAAAACAACAGTTGAAGTTTCATCCAAAAAAGATATATTTTTAAACAACAATAAACTAGTTGATTTTTCTGTTAAAAATCTAATTATTGACCCAAAAAACGGTATTCAGCAAAATAGTTACATTTTCCACGAAAATAGTTTAATTTTTAGTTTAAAGAACTTAAGATAAAATAGAAATCACGTTTCTGAATTAAAAAAATTATTTTAAAAAATCAGAACTTGAATTTTACTGTAATCAGAAGTAAATTCCCGGATTTTCAATTATATCCCAGAAAATTCGTGGATTTTCGGTAATGGATTTTTGTTAAAGCAATTTTCTCAAAAATTCCCGTATATTTTTTCTGCCACTTCAGCATATAAAAATTAAAGAAAATTATTTGTGTTTATTATCACGAGGTAGAACATGCATAACTTTAATCTGTTTATTTATTGAATATCTGATTTTTAATCTTCAAAAATGCCTGCTGGAAATCTACAGGATGTTTTCCTCGTAAATGACGGGCCTCAATACATGAATTACGATAGCATCGGTTCCTTTAATATGGGGCATGAAATTACTGAACTTTTTGATACTCTCGATGCTTACATGACGCCAAGAACAAAAAAAAAGATATCTTGCGAATACTAATTGCATTACGGAGCAGTACGGCAAATATATTGCTGAAAAGGTCGACCTTAAAAATCCATATACAGGGTGTTCAAAAAGTCTTGATACACCTAAATATCTCTCCAGGTAAATATTTTTTCAAAAAGGTCAAGGTCATTCTTGAAGTAACTTTTAACGAGGAATCCAGTGGTGACCTTGAATTTGACCTTAAACTTGATCTTCAAGGTTATTTCAAGGTCAATTTTGTTTTTTAAATTGGAACCCCTATTTTTGACAACGGCAATCGAAAGAGCGGGAAATTTTACTTTGAACTTCAACTGATGGTTTTTAGGCTTGACTCAGGTATGGGTCGTATCCAATCAAGATCAAGTTCAAGGTCAAATTCAATGATTCCTCGTTAAAAATTACTTCAAGAATGTATAGTGGTCCTAATTTACACTTAGTAGACTTTTTTCGAATTTCTTTAGTCCTCCCCCCCTATTATATTTAAATGGCCAAAAAAATGTTCCCCATAAAATTTGAGCGAATTAATTTAATATTAACAAGCACTTAATATTTTAAATGGAATTAAGATCAGGAAAATTACCGTAAAATTTAAAATGCAGTTAATTCCTTAGGATTATATTCCTGAGTCTACAATTAATAACAAAATCTCGTCAAATTTTTACAAGAGGACGAGTTATCTATTAGAAAGCACGTGATGACAGTTAAAATTCAAAGTTTAGAAAAAATTCAGGCTTCAATTAAAATGCAAGAGATACTTTAAAATCTAATTATACCAAACACAATTGTTCAGGCAAGATTTTTAAAGCCTTTTTCAAATTATTCTGATCTGATATACTTTAAAAAATATAAGTATTTAAAACTCAATATATATTTGTAATTAAATAAAGTCTAGTATTCGAATAAAAAGGGATTCGAAAAAATTATTCATCTAATTAAATGTAGAGATCCTCAACCATACAAACTGGAACACGAAGGTCTGAAAAGCGCACGATTTTCAAATGACAAACGTTCACTTTTTGAAACCTAAAGTTTCGAAAACTGGAGGTCAAGTTCATCAGCTAATTTTTTTCAAATTTTAAAAATTCTGCGTACATAATTTGTAATACTTGTATTACTGAGCAATTTATCTTTATAAATTTCAATATTCTTTGCCAGAAGATTATCGAAGCAGTTATTTAAGTATTCATAAAAAATCACAAATTCTAATTTTTTACTGACGCTTCTCATTCTAACGATCTAAAAATCATTTAGAAAAATTGCGTTTTGTGGTAAAACTATTAATTAGGAATAATTGATGCAAAGAAACAATTAAATCTTTTACCATACTTAAGGGAGAATATTACAGAAAGCTACGTTTTTGTCATAGATGGAAATTAAAGCTTTCTTGATTTTGATTTCATTACATATTTTAAACCGATTACTTATTAAATTTATTCTCAAGATTGCTTGATTGAGATTTTAATTAAAATTTACAATAATTATCCATTTTTTCTAAAGATAATATCAATTCTCAGAAATATTAAAAATAGAAATTCAAATGGTGCTAATAATTTCTTTAAAACTACCTTGAAACCCAATTCTTTTTAAAAATTAATATTGGTATAATATACCAAAATTCCCTATTAGTTTTGTATTAAAACTTGTCTTAAAAGTATACCTTAAAGGCCTCGAAACTTGATGGGTCTTAGTAGTATAAAAAGGACGTATAACTAATAAAGAACTAGAGATGAAATAAACTAAGAGACAGGTGGTTTGGATGTCTCTTTCCTTTTATTTGCCTCTTCAATTTCCATATATCTGTCGCTAACTTTTTCTTTGCAATTATTTTGCACTTATTGAGTTTTTAGTTTTTTTCTGAAGATCTAAAAATTTGTGATTTATTACTTTTCTATGGAATGCGTAGTTTGTACTTTATTCGTGAGAAATAACATTTAAAATAAAAAAAATTGATTATAAAAAAACGATACAAAGTTACAAAAAAAAATAACAGGGCAAATGTTGTTCATACAAAAAAGCACTACAATGATTAGGAAACACAAAGAAGTTCGCGAAGAAGCGTTTCATTCAAAAGCTGTAGAGGAGGCTGCTGAAATACTCGGACTTAACTTCAATATGGAATATGCATAAAATCTTATTTATTTTGTGTACTCACTCATTAAACCCCAGATTTTTATTATTATTATTGTTCTGGGTTGAGACCGTTACAGCTCCTGATGCTTAAGTGATCCCGTTGCGTCCCCTTCTAAGCCTTAAGCGTGACTCCATAGCCCTCTTCATAGGAAGAGGACTGCTGCCACGCTGTTCGCCGATATTTCGGACTCATTGATGTAGATACTGCCTGTGAGTGTTACACGTATCCCCGTAATCGCAGGACAGTGACAGAGGATATGAGCAGACGTCTCACTATCCACTGCGCACAGTCGACAGAGAGGACTTTCTTCAAGCCCTATCTTATGTATGTGGTACCGGAGGTTCGTGCCCTATAAACATTTCTGTTAGAACTTTGACTTCCTTTCTCCCGAGCTTGAGTAATTCCTTCGGTCGCTGAGGGTTTAGCTTTGAGCCTAGGAGTGTTTTAGCCTGTCTGTAGCCAGAGTACAAACTCCACTCATTTTGATGTTCCAGGGTCAGCCAACTGTTAATATCTGCAGTAACTAACCTACTGGAAATGCCTACAATTGGCTCCGGTCCATTAAAATTTTGTTTTGCTGCTAGTTTAGCTAGCCTGTCCGGTATCTCATTGTCCTTGATTCCGCATTGTCCATGGATCCAAAGCAGAGTGACTCGGTTGTCTTTCGCTAGCTTATTAAGTGCCTCGAAGCACTCCAAAACTAGTAGTGACGTGGTCGTTGTTTCATTCATAGCCATTATAGCAGCCCTGCTCTTTGAGCAGATACGAATGTTCTGTTTATTACCATACTCCCTGGCCTTGTATGCGCACAGGAACATGTTCATAATCTCAGATTGTAGAACTGTGGAATAGGAACCCTTATCGATTGTAAAACCCATTCCATTTCTTCTACGATATACACCGGCTCCTGATTTCTCCTGTTCCTGGAGCCATCTTTGAAACAGTTGTATCCATCACTGGGCAGTGATGCCTCTCAGAATCAGTCCCCTGACTCTTTTCAGTCGAGCCATCACAGTAGAAAGTTCGAGCCTGTCCCATTAGACCACCGATGCATAGGTCAGCCTGGGTCGCAGGATCGCTGTGTAAATCCACATTAGTGTCTCTCGTTTCAGGCCCCGCTTTGCCCTGTGGCTATTCTACAGAGCCAGATAGTCACTACTAGCTTCTTGCACTTCTTTACCAGGTGCTCGTTCCATGAAAACTTCTTATCTAGGATAACTCCAAGATATTTGGCTTGTCCTTTGACTTTGAGTTGTTGTCCTGCCAGTTTCAGTGTACTCTTGGTTCTCCACTTATACCTTTTGGTGAATACAACTGCGTGCACCAAGAATCTACTATTCTTAGTGCGTGCAGGGGTAATAAAGCACCTCCCTGCGGACATCCCAAGTCAACGGTTCCACAAAGTGTGGTACCCTTAGTTTTAGTTAGGTTCCCATTGGCCAACATTTGGCAGGTCCATTCTGCAACTGCCATAGGCACTCCAGGCAATACATTGGCCGCCCTGATCACCTCTCCCAAAGTGTAGTTAAAGGCTCCTACAATATCCATAAAGGTTCCAAACACAAGGTCTTTCAGCTTCAGTTGTCCTTTTATTAGGTTAAGTGATGTTTTTATGGCCACCTCCGTCAAGTAACCAGCCCTATAGGCGTGTTGATGCTTGTAAAGTGGCCTACTTTACAATACCTTATCGCGTATATATCTGTCCACAAGTCTTTCGACAGTTTTTAGTAGGGAAGATGTGAGGCCATTTGGACGGAAATCCTTGGGTGAAGTATACCTAATCCTGCCTGCTTTCGGATTAAAAACTACTCTAGCACCCTTCAATGCTGACAGAACATAGCACAAAGACCTAGCAAGTCTCACAATCGGCACTATGATGATTTCTCCAGCCATCTGTAACAAGACTGAATATTTACCATCTGGGCTAGGAGACTTGTAAGGATTGAAGGACTTTAGGATCCACAATCTGGTTGAACTTTAATTGCTTTGAAGGTGTCCTCCCCTCTTCTCCTAACTTTGTAAATGATGCTAAGGTGCCCCGTCCAACTCCGCAGATTCAGAGTGCCGAGAATAGCGTCCATATTTCGAAAAAGCAGTTTATCCAGTCTAGCTGGCTCTGCTCCTTTTTCTATATATGTGCAAAAGTTGGTATGTATGCCAAAGCTTTTATATTTTGCCATACATATTGCACTTCTGTATTTATCCCTCATTATCCTAAATGAGGTTTAAAGGTCCCCCGTTTTGCCAGTACTGGCACGTCTAAACCTCTCTCTGTTTTCCCTGCGAAGCTCTTCGAGTTTCCTATTCCAGAGTGTCCACGTTCTCTAATTGACCTGGACTCCTCTGAGAGCACACTTCTTAGTTTAGTGGAAAACTGAACACAGTCCGTTCTTTTTCGATTTCTGAAAACTTCGGGGTTATCCCCGTATTAGGAATATCTTTATCAGTTGTAATTAGGCATTCCACCAGGTTTTTACCTCTTGGGTTGACTGCCGTGCTTACCCACAGAGTATTTTGGGAGTTAGCATCGCACCCCAACAGAAGAGGAAGACATTAGTGCACGTACCTCTGCAGGTGGATTAGTATCTCTGTCATATGAAAAGTAAGCCGATCTCATGAACTAGCCTTCCTATTCCATTTAGAGCCATGGCTATTACCATCAAATCCCTAAAACACAGCTTAACCAGCGGGACGGCGCTGATTCCCTTTGCCAGTATGCAAGCCCTTGGATTAGCTGCCTTGATAGCCCTGTTATAAAAACTGCCCCCTCCCTTAACCCCTAATGGCGACCAGTACTAATCAGAGCTCTTGAGTTAGCGACATGCCAGTGTGCCGCGCAGTCATGCCCCTCTAAAAAACTGCTGATGCGCCTTGGCTGTGGTTCAAGTTACTTTGGGTAATGGTTAGACTGACAACAGTCATTTATGTCTGCTCTTGATCTCCTGTATAAGAACAGGCTCCTTCTGCACCTAGCTGGCAAACTTAAAGTTGACCTTTTCAAGGGGTAGAACGGCCTGTAATTGAGGACCGCGAAGACCCTCGCCTAAGACTCAGGAATTTGCACAAACAGCAGGTGTTTCGTTCCTCCTTCCGCTGTGTCCTCTTCGACAGGTCTATCGTGCCTGACAATTCGCCAGGACGCTGTCTAAAGTGAGGGGTTCAATCCATCCAACCGACGGAGCACCACAGACGGATCCTCCACTTTCCCCGGGAACCACGCAGTAACTTTTATCTTCTTCTGGAGCAACTTAACTTCACCCACCTAAAAAGATGCGCCTTCCTAAGGCACACAACCTTTTGTAGTCAAGCTTTTGCTACTCACTCGGCTTCCAGAAATACAAAGACCTCTGCCCTACAGAAAGAAATCCTGGTTTTCGGCCATTGATCTGGGGACACACTTTTAAGCTTTATCCAGGTAGCTTTCTTGAAAAGCTTAAACATCACTGTACAAAGCAACGAGTCCGCTAGCCTTGTATCCGTCACCACCACCGTCAAGGGGCCAGCCTTCTGTGCAGCTATCAGTCCGACCCCCGACGATTCGACGATTTGTTCGCTGGTTGCTTGGCCGCCTTATGTCTCTTCACATGGGGTGCCATCCAAGACCCTTCCCCGATTCTGAGCCTCTATGCTGGTTATCGGCGCTATAGTTGCCGATGCAACAGATGCTGCAACTGCTCCACTAGCTTACTGCGCTTTCCTCTTCAGTCTGCTTTTCTGGAAACCCTTAAGGCGTATTTATTGAGGGACTGATTAGCTGCTCCAGTTTCCATAGACTTATTCAGAGAGATTGTCAATCCCTCAGCTCTTAGGAGAACTGGGGACCTAGCCGACGCCTGGGTTAGAGGAAAGGATGTTAGACCTGATAGGACCCAATCCCTCTCCATCAACTCCCTTTCTCCTTCTCCATTTAATGTTTCGTGTACCATTTTTGTTCCACGAGTAGCTAAGGAAAGAAAAGCTGCGCCCCTGTAGAGCCCACATGCAGGGGTAAGACTAATTACTTGGGGAGGTTTTCCGGTCTCCTCGAGAGGCCATTAAAACACCTTCGCGACCCTTAGATGCGTCCCAGGTGCACAATTACTCTTAACCCATGGCTTGTTAGGGAGAGAGGTCACCACCATAGTAACAGAGGGCTGTTTCTTGGTTGCTGCGCAGGCCACAGGTCATTCCCGTGTCGATTTCAAGAACTGTAATCACTCCGCGAGGCACCTCTACCCAGGGTTTTGCAAGCACCTCTAAAGGGATCCTTTCCAATTACCCTGGACAGCCCGCTTATAGGGATTTTTACATCCATATCCATACGCATGCAGGCCGACATCCTTTTGACCCCTATGTTCCTCAAGCTTAAGCCTTTCCACTGACACACCACAGTACGGTTTCTTCCATGAATAGCTTATAGACAAGAGAAAGCACGGCATATTCCACAAATTTATGTAGGAACATTCAATGATGTATGAGCTAAAATTTTCTTTCCTAAATATCAAGACGGTGTCATTTTCACATTAGCATACCGTCGCCACATTTTGAGCTGAGACATTCCTGAAGATAGCTGCAGACACGTGTCATGAACACCCCGATTATCTCGGACACATACTATGTAGTTATTCGACTCATGCAATAACGAGCTGCATCCAAAACCACACTGTGACACTAAGAATCCTTTTTTACCATCTTGGTCACTCTTATGACATTAACCTTTATCGCGCTCCTGTACACGCTTCCTGGGAAATCGAGTCAATTGTCGAGAATAAGAATGGTTGCATATGTAGGAACTTCATGTTCTCTACAATCTTTTATGTCTCGCACTTAAGGCCTGACATAGTACTCCTCACGTTTAAAAAATGAACCATGTTCATTATTGATTTTTTCCAACAGCTGACAAAAAGATCATGGCCAAGGGGGATTTAAAAAAGAAAGTTATAGAGACTCTATAAGAATTAAGATCTAAGTTATTATTTTTTTATCCTTAACATCTGCTTAAAACGTGCTGCCTTTTAGTCTTTTAGGATTTATTTTACTACCATTGAACTCTAGACTTTCATTTTCATGTTTACAACTTGTTATTGCTCTCAAGATTGAATATTCGAAAATATTGAGAACCGAGACATAATTCCTGAAAAATTGCAGGTATGTGCACCTTTGGGATAGGCCCTTCAGGCTAGCTTTATTTATTTAGACCTGAAATCACAGTATATATATATATATATATATATATATATATATATATATAAATATATATATATTTACTTTAATAACTCGAAATTGATTTTAAAAAATCTGCGCTTCTTTTCTTAATTTCGCATTTGATCACGCCTTGGGCTATTGCCCCTACCCTTAACACTTGTAAAACTTTCTCCTACACTCAAATCTCTCTGCGACCAAACTAGGATGTGCCAATATAACGAACCGATCTTTGAGATGAACAAGAACTATCTCGAGCGCATTTATCTTTAGACCTAAATTCTGTACACGTCAAGTTCCATACTATAACTGAATATATTATGTTTCCACCTCGTGAAATGTATTCTTATCATTATCAACCCTTGCTTATCAATACAATAAATATTTAAGTCTCTTAATGTTAAGCATTTGAGATACCTGGTCAATTTTAAAAATAATTAAAAATTTTGGATAATAATTCAATCATCAACGTCAACAATAAGGGTGTTGCGATGGTTATACCCAGAATATTCTTTTGAACTCATCTTCCTTGTAATTTGCACTCTTAGAGGTGCCAATCTGTCACTAGTTAATAGTCTGAAGAGCATCCCTGTTTTTCAATAAGATGCCAAGACACTTGCGGACAAAATGCAGAGGGCGGTTTTTCTAAAATCGCTCTGTGCCCTTAACGTGCAAGAAAGTTTTACTAGATCATCGTTTTAGGTCTGTCACAGACTCTGACCACCTAAACCATGGTCGTGGGACATAAGTGCAGCTAAAAGTTTACGGTCATTTCGCTCGGAGCGAGTGCAGTTTGATATTATTTCAAATTGATGCTTCTGAGTATTACGCATATATTAGTGCGAATAGCTCTGAGCTACAAATTCAGTTATTTTTTTTGATTTTAGTAAATATATATGTACTTTAGACAATTATTATGCCAGTGTAGTCTATGAAAACACAGAAATAGCTTAGCAATATTGATTACTTAAAAAAATACATTTGGATACTATTCGACTATCTTTATTAGCGAATGCGTGATCTTAAAATGCCATTCTTTCCCTGCTCGAACTCAACCGTTAAATTGACGTTATTTACCAAGTTATCGTTATTTTTTAGTTTCTCGACACGAAGCTTTGTGCAGACAAAGCAGTTAGACAAAAGTCAGGGATTAGTGCTTCGTTATTCGTGATTGAATATTATTATTTCATTTAGAAAAAGGCTCTATAATACGCAAATTATGATTAATTTTCGTATGCCTATTTTTCTTTTTCTCTCTTGTGTCTCTTTGCACAAAAGCGAAATATTGGATCCTGATACTCTAAAAATATGCACAAAACCTGAATGCGAATTTGTCGGTATGTATAATTATGTTTATATATGTTTTTATCATTGCTCTTTTGTCTAACAATAATTAAAACTTTAAATCGTTGCTAATAAGTGACATGTGCACATCAGGTTGTTCAAAAATGTATTGGATTTTTAATAATACCATGCATATCGCCGGGAGATGTTTTCAATTCCACAGAAAAATGATTGCATTTTTTTAACTTTGTATATAATGGTTCTGCATTCCCCATAAAGTTCAATACGTATATCCCATCGGAAAAAAGACGTTTTTGTGAATTTGATTTAGAAAGAGCTATATGAGGTTAGTCTAGTTGAAATTCAACATTTCTCTGTACAATTAGCCATAGAATAAAAATAAGTATTTATTTTTCTTGATATCATCCTCATAATTCTGTTTTATAGAGATAAAAAACCCAATATAACTGAAAATTGGGATTTTCTAGTGTAGGAATTGCCCCACTTGGGCCCAATAAACGTTGTGCACTAGACGGGCCTAATCGAAGAGCATTTTTCGGCAATATCCTTAGTAGGGGGCTGGTTGGTGGCTAGTTGGCTTAATTTTGGTGAACATTTTAAGTGGGAGCCTGGTCGGGTACTAATCGAGCTGCTTCAAAAAAGACTTTATCCTCTATTTAGGCTATTTTTATGTCAATATTCTTAGGTTGGTTCTGTCCGGGCTCTGGTCAGGCTATTCTTGTTTTAAAGTTTCTGACAGAGTGTTATATATAATGAGTTAATATACACTGATTTAAAGAGGCTTTAAAACTGTCTATTTGGGGCTTTGAATTCTCCACTCTCTTTAATACTAATCTTCGGCGCTGCAAGCTGTGGTATCGATCTTTTCTGATCTAAGTTTAAATCTGACTCAGCAGCAAAAAACAAATATTGAAGTATCAGGGAGTCAGAATTCTAGCCTGAATAATCCAAACTCTTAGTTTATTTCACGCAAGAATTTTTTATTGTTTTGAGAAAAATGGAAAATTGCAATTTTGAGGTTAGCATTGGCATGGCACACTTATTCGGTGAAATTTGAAGTAAATTTAACAAAACAGTATAACATCGATTATTTATTAGGTAGGCGTTATCTTATATAAAAGCGGAAAATAAAATGCTGCTTTAAAAGTGTCTTGTTAAAAATATTGTTCTCGTTAAATGTGTTTTGAATCGTATTTTTTATCAAATGAAAATATTTTAAAATTGTGATTGCATTTTTCATTAATTTAATTTTAATAAAGATTAAAAAAAGTTATAATCTACTGTCTCGTAGAAAATTGTCTTAACTTTAAGATTTTTAAAAATAGTGTATATATCAACTATGTTCAACGTCACTAGAAGGATATTTTTTGATACATAAAGATACATACAACACTTGAGTGAAGTACAATATTTTTGATACACTCTGCTTTTAAAAATCGTAGAGTCAACACTATTTTTTTGTGGCAGTTGTATTATTTTACGGATCAGCGGTCCCGACAATACAAATTTTCCATAATATAAAATATACTACTTTCAACGGAGTCTGGTCGGGGACACTAATCAGCGGTCCCGACAATACAAATTTTCCATAATATAAAATATACTACTTTCAACGGAGTCACAAATCCATACAATTTTAGAAATTTATGGTCAAAGAAAATTGTTTTTTTTTCATAACTATCTTTACCTGTAATAATGATAGATAGTTGCAGTTTTTCTAAAATTGTAAGCCTTGCTTTGGCTCTTTAGTTTTGAACAAAGAATAAATAAACGTTAAAGAGAATCAACATTCACACAAGGTGCTTACTCTGGGTAAATGTGTTCTTTGAAGTAGAGGGACTACTTGTACAATTATTATGAAACTTTAATTCGGTTAAAAACAATATATTTTCAGTATATTAGTTAGCAGTATATTATAATCGATGTCAACGTATTTTCTCTAATGATTGTAGCGAAATGTGTGCACAAAATATTTACGAGTCATTTACAGGCCTACCCCTCTGACCTACTTATAATCATTCTATTCTTTGCTTGTACCTCATTTGTAAGATAGCGTTTTTGTTGCAATTAATATTTTTTAATATCGAAAAAGAGACAACATTATGCAGTTTAGAAAGAAGACAATACTGCATTTATAAATGATACTTGTCGATGATTATTTATTAGTTACACATAGCTAAAAACTCAAAAAAATCTAAAGACCAAGTTACATTATTTGATTTTCGACAGATACCATTTGGCAAAAAAATGTATGGTTAATCTTGCCAAACAAAATTCTGCAGGCAAGATTTTTTAAGCCTTTTTTAATGATTTAAAACTGATGTAGCTCAAAAAAAATATAAGCATTTAAAAATAAGTATATATTAGTAATTAAATAAATTATAGTATACAAATAAGAAGGGATTAGAAAAAATTATTCATCTAATTAAATGTGGAGATCCCCAATCAAACGAAGGGGAACACAAAGGCCTAAAAAGCGCAGAAATTGCAAATTCGATTGCTTAATCTTTCCCTCGCTAAAATTTCGTCAGAGACGGTATTTAATTTGTGTAAAATTTGACGCTACTTCTCTCTTGTTTTTGTCGAACGTTTACGTTTTGAAACCTAAAGTTTCGAAAACTGAAGGTCAAGTTCGTCAGCTTATTTTTTTCAAGATTTAAAAATTCTATGTACAGCGGTACACGGATTACTGAACAACTTATCTGTATGCCTTTTTTTAAAGAAAATTATCAGAGTTATAGCATTTGCATTATTCTTTGCCACAAGATTATCATAGTAGCTATTTAAGTACTCATTAAAAATCACAAATTTCAATTTTTCACCGACTCTTCTCATTCTAACCAACTACAAAATAATTTTTAAAAATTGCATTTTTTGGTAAAACTATTAATGAAGAATAATTTTTACAAACAAAAGATTTAATCTTTTACCATATTTAAGGGAGAATATTACAGAAAGCTCAGTTTGTATCATAGATGGAAATTCAAGCTTTGTTGATTTCGATTTCATTACTTATTTTAAACCGATTATTTTGCTAATTACCTCTCAAGATTGCTTGATAAAGCTTTTTATTAAAATTTAAAATATTAATCCATTTTTTGAAATACAATATCAATTTTCATAAATATTAAAGATATAAATGTAAATGGTGCTAATAATTTCTTAATAAATATCTTGAAGTCCAATTATATTTTAAATTAATAGTGGCATAATATACAAAAATTCTTTATTAGTTTTCTAATAAGACTTTGAATCCAACTTTGTTGGATCTTGGTAGTATAAAACGGACGTAAAATCTTTCTTTCCTTTAATTTTCCTCTTTCTTCAATTTTCATAAATCTGTCTCTAATGAGCCATTTTAAAATTTTATTTGAAAACATATCCCAGTGAGTGCAAGCGTTAAAGAACATCATTAGAATGGCTTAAGAACTTCCTAAGTCAGTCCAAATAAAGTTCCATTAATATACAATGTTCCAGACACATTTTTAAAAAACCGTTTTTGAACACAAACGCACACACACACATGTATATATAACCTATATAAACAAAATTTTATAATCACTTTTTCATCAGGCGGTTGGTTTTTTCATTTGAAAAAAAGAACATAGAAAATAAAAAATAAACATTTTTGTTAACACAACACAAGGTTCGAAAAAAATATTTAAAATATTAGCCTCAAGTAGTTCCTCCGAAGAAGATCTAAAAATTTGTTAATTATTACTTTTTGATGGAGTGCGTCGTTTTTGCTTTAATCTTGAGAAATAAAATTTAAAATAAAAAAAACTGAATTCTTGAAAAAAATCACAAAAAGCTGCGAAAAAAAATACAGGACCAATTTCTTTCATACAAAAAAGAACTACAAATTTATTTGAAATGATTCTCATATAGAAAGCTTTCTTTCTCTTTTAGTCATACTAAAAAACTTTTAAAATAAAAAGCTTTAATTTTGGAAAAAATTAACCAACGAAAGTTTTTCTCTCAAAAACATAATGCAGGTTTTATGCTAATATTTTTTCATAGTATGTGTATTTTTTAAATTAATTGTAAAAAATATTAGCATTTTACAATAAAAATAAAAAATATATAATAAAAGTTCTGTCCATAAGTGTGGAGGAAGTACATGCACCGACATCGTAGCGCGAGATCCAACATACGCGCGGTTTGGTAGATCACTTTCAGAATCCATATTCCAAGTATAGTATTTCATGAAATACGCCATAATATCTTTTCTTTGCTAGATTATTTATCAGCTAATTGAATTTTGAGTGAATTTATTTATTTTGACATACTGTATAATAATCTGCATTAGATTTTATTGAAATATCATTTTGTTTTTTATGAATTCTATCTTTAATATTAGAATTCAAAGGGAGTGTTTACAATTATGTCCTTTGAATATAATTGCTAAAAGAAGTTAAAAAAGGCAGTTTCTTACAGACAATTCAAACAGCATCTTCTAAAATTTAGCTCGATCCAAGCTCATCTAAGAAATTACAAATATCAAAAAAAAGTTAAAAAACCGTATAATTTTAGCAAATATAAACATGAAGATTTTTAATATTTCTCATGAGTTGCCACGTATTTCTGTCTTTATTTTAGTATTTTACTATTTACCCCTTTTTCATATAACTAACAAGTAGCTGATTTGGTTCTGTGCTCGTCTACTTGTATATCAAAATGCTCTTTAAAAATTTCGATTCGTCAGTTGCCCTTTACAGTGCAACCTAAATTATACCTGCAATAGTGATTAAACTATTTCGAATTTTTGGCCAAAAAAATGTTTTTTTAATTATTGCGCTCATTGGATGCTTTTTAAATAATTTGATTATATTAAGACATTTTGATGTATGAAGGTGACATCAAAAAGCACAATATTCCTAGATTTTGTCAAACTAGCGCTTAACAATTAACTGATTTTAAAAGTTTGACAAAATTGATTGGTTTTGGATTGTATTATTCTGAACTTCATGAATACGTCTTATCATTTAAGATTATAATCATTATTTTCTATAATTGCAACGATAAATTGATGTTTGATGTTGCAGCTCTCATAGCTTCACAGTATATGGACCCCACGGTATCACCATGCGATGACTTTAACAAGTTTGTCTGTGGTACTTTTTTAAATAAAACAATCGTTCCGGAAGGCAAGCGCTCATTAGACAGATACGATATTATTACAGACAAAATTACGGAAGAATTAAAAGGTATCCTTGAAGAAGCTTCTCAACCCAATGAACCAAGATGGACTACACTTGCGAAAAATTATTATAGCTCTTGCACACATATTGGTAAGCATATTTTCGAATTCAAACTTTTTTATAATACAACATTTTTATCGGGAAAACGAATACTCTTTTTTCTGTCACAGCTGAGGTTAATAGAAATGGTCTTCGTGGAGTATTCCGTGATTTAAAAGAATTAGGTGGTTGGCCTATCCTGGAAAAGTCGTGGAATCCGTCAAATTACGAATGGAAAAGTGCCACGTATACGATGCAGAAACTCGGATATGGAGCGAGTTTTTTCTTCAATTTTGAAATTATAGCAGACCCTCTAAACAGTACAAAATATGTTATTAGTGTGCGTAATTAGTCCGACGTGAAAAATAGTAAATGATTATTAATATTTAACATCCTTTCAATAAGAAAAAATACTTTTTTTAGATCGACTCACCATACTTCACTCTTAGTAGTGATGATTTAATACAAGGGCTCAATAACCCGATGGTCATTGCCTACCTCGATTATATGGTTGACCTAGCAGTCATTTTTGGTGCTAACAGAGAGAATGCCAGAAAAGAATTAAAGGAGTCCCTCTGTTTTGAAATAAATCTAGCTATGGTAAGTGTAAATTATGTCATCCTTATGTAATTGCTACAATTTATTTTTCTGTAATAGATAGAAGCCACGGCACGGATAACGTTGTGTCAATAAATACTGTTTTTTGGTATATTTGGTTTAAGCATATGTTAAAACATTTTTTTTTTTTAAATTACATTTTGTTCAATGACATATATACTACAAAATAAAACAGACAAATGCTTTGGCGGATATGTCTTTTCATACTGTAAATAAAATTTAAAACCGAAATATTTTCGTTTATCTAACGTCATCTCTGCCGAAACTTTAACCATAATTTGTTTCATTTCTTAAGTTTATTGATTTTATTTTTACCTGATTAAAAAAAAAAAACATTGGAAATGGAATAAATTCAGTCAACCAACTACATATATACGTTTATTAAAGTATCTTAACAACCTAGATCTCCCATACTGGAGGCGATAGTAGCAATGAAAATGATCTCAATATTCGAAAGACAGTGAAAGATCTATCTAAAGACCATCCTAGTATTCCCTGGAAGGTCTACTTCAATAAACTTTACTCAGTTATTAAATCCAAAATCGTAATTGAGGACGATGAACCAATACTAGTGGGCTCGAATAGCTTTTTCACAGAATTTGAAAAACTGATCAAGAATACACCAAAAAGGGTGCTGGCTAATTTCCATATGTGGAAAATAGTTCACTCTAATACAAATTTTTTAACTGAAGAAATTCGGCTACGCAGATTGGCTTTCGAAAATATGCGAGACGGTGAAAATATAACACGAGATAGACGGCAGCACTGTTTCGAGGAGACAATTTGGACTTACCTAAGATGGAGTGTTGGTGCCCTATATGTCAGGAGTTACTTTGGTCCGGAATCGAAGAAAAGTGCTGAAGAATTAGCAGTCGCTATTGAAAGGCAGTTCAAGAAAATGATAATAGAGGTGAGATTTTCTGATTGACTATTTCGAACTCTAGTTCTAAGAAGAAAATAGAAAAAAATCATCATTTTGGTTCTAAAATATTTTTAAATTTATTTTTGTTTTAATTTTTAAAGTACGTCTTGTCGGAAACCCTGATATATCACATTTTAAATTTAAAAGTAGACTTCTATATATATTATAACCTTTGATTTTTATTGTTTATATTATGGGCTGAAGCCTCGGCCAGATAGAACTCCTCAAGTTGATTTAATATTCTAGTAGCTATGCTTCATGGCAATAAAGGTGGTTATAGTTTATTTATTAAAATAAATGATATTTATTCGTATGCCTAAAGGATTCCAGATCTTTTATAATAATATTTTTAAAAACTCTAAATGGCCAAAAGGTGCTGAGATGTTATGGCTTTAAAATGTTATTCCTACCCATAGTTATCTATTCCCCACTAGCTTAATACAGAGAGGGGCGGGGTTAGAAAGAGACTGAACATGAAATACAGTCACACACAAACAGTTAAATAATGTCGTAAAAAAATTTTAATTATGCTTAAAGCTAACGCCATATCAAATATACCATATCTGGTAAAGCAATTCCATCACTGAATACTTATTTTAAATCTAATAACCTAACCTGTAACAAGACTGATCATTATTCGAATCATCGCTGAGCATTATGCAATAACTTTGTGAATGATTTCATAACGACCTTCCAATATGGCGGTCCATGAATGACGCAAAAGTCAAAGATGGTCGCCGCCATTTTGAACAATCGTGCTCATCTGATGCTCACTACCGACCTGACTCTCACTAACCATAAATGATACCCCTAAACTTATAACAAGCAGAATTTACTGGTTATCGTATTACATACTCGTTATGTGACTTGTTTTACTGAAGAACTTCCACCGTGGTGGAAGAGCTGAAGTCGCCGCCAGTTTGAAGATCGTACTTAGTCAGTTCTTACTTCATTATTATCTTAAACATCCGCGCCTGTATTTGAAAAGATCAACATTCACATAAGTTGTTACCTAACTGCCCCCACCACCCTGAATATCGACCACGTAATGATCATAACTTGATGAAGGCGAAATAAGGAAACATACCTTTAAGAATTTTTATGCTTATCCAACGACAATGGACAAAGCGACACGCTTGAGCAAAAGTCTGGATATAGTCCAACAATACTGAATAATACGCCCAATCCAGTTTGTTAATGTAGATTTTCCGGAATTGTGATCGTCTTTCCACATAAAATTATTATCAATACTAAACATCACTTGGTGATGGTTTAAAGTCGGTTTCAAACCACCCAGAACAACAGCCTTTAGTAATTTGAGAACCTTTTTCTTCAGAAGTACTCTTCCAAAGTGCAAGGCGCATCGAACCCGCATCAAAATTTATAACTCTAGGAATCTCATCTTAATTTGTGTTTTGTGTGCTTTGAGACAGTTTTCCGCCGTAGCTTTAATCCTAGTTTCTCTTGCCGTTTAGCTTATTTTTTGGCCTCTCTGCATTTTTCGTCTGAACTTTCTGATTTATTCTTTCCTCCATGTCCGCTATGATTCTAGTAATAGCCAAAGCTATAATTAGAAATATTATTCTGAAAAATCAAAAAATGTTCTATTATTCCGAAAACTTTTCTTTTTCTCTTCTAACAAAAATTTTTCCAGTTACAGTTACAGGTGTTTGTGAAATTTCTTGAATTATTTTTTTCCAAATAATCGATGTAGTGCTTCTTGTGCACTCATACATTTTCAATTCCTTACTTTCCTTTCTACTTCTCGCGTCCCCCAGTCGGAGCCAATGAGGCGTATATTCTTTGCTTTTATCTCATATATTTTAATCAATTTAACATTTATTTTTTAGTCAACTCTTACTAACGTCTGAGTATTTAACTCGATAACCTAATATCCTACGCAATTCTTTATTTGATATCTCTTTTACAAATAACATATTTTTATCCCACAAAGGTTTTTTTTTAAGATTTCACTAAAGCAGGTTATGTAATCGACGTAGAGGGTGAATTTCTAGATTTATATATGTATATATATATAATCTGAATATCTACCTTTATTCTCCTAAATTCTCTATACTTATTTTCTCTCGTTCCTACAAAATACTCTATCTTACTCTATAAGCAAATTTTATACTTCCTTTCTCTTTCTTTCTCTTATCGTCTATTCTCTTAAAATTTCACCTTAGCTGGTATTCTCTCGAAGAGGAGCGGAAGGCCTAGGCGATTGTAACATAAGGCAAAGAACAAATAAATCAGTTAAACGTAGTTGTGTTGAATGCCTTTTCAAAGAATCGAACGCAGGACTTCCAACAATGGGTCCGACAACAATGCTGACCACCCTAATGTTAAAGGAGCCAATCAAGGCGGAGTCAATGTGATTGAATGGAAACATCTCAATACATTTTAGTGGACATATCAACTCAGAAGCCATATGCAGGAGTGATATGATACCAGTATAGCCTCTCAGGAAAAAGGTTACATTACGCGACTTCATGCTCTCCCATTTTTTGCATGAGCGACTGCAAAATCATGCCTCGGAACTAGAAATAAGGGGTTATATAAGCATAGCGCCTACTCAACGGCATCCAGAATGAACCACTAAAAGAAAAAGTGAGACAACACTGATAAAAGTCGCAGGCAGGCATTCAATAGACGAACAGCGATGTTTTGGGACCCAAAGAAACATTAGAATTCAGGATTCTTTGAAGTCTAAACAACTGGCTAAACTAGGTGACGAGCTCCGTGTAGATTTTTCCGAAGAGTCCGAAGTCTGGACTATCATTTGCAGTGTGCATAATGCAAGAGAGCTTTTTAAGAAGCGAATCATTAAAAAAAATCAACGACTGATTATAAGACCAGACACGAATGTATTACCTCACCACAAATACAGGCTGTGCAAGACAGTACGCGTCCCGCATTAAGTGTGTGATTGACTACATAACAGCTAGCTGGAATCGCTCCACCAAGATTCGTGAATTCGCGCGCGAACCTTGGATCCTTTATCACACACCGAACAAGTCAAAGCTGCTACCCATAAGACAGCATATGGTTGACAGAATACGAGTACTATATGAAGCTTGGAGAAGTCTAGAGCAGAGAGAGAGGTGGGTCAGGGAAAAACAACAGACGTTCTCCCTGAACCCATCTTGACTTCTCTAAGACTTTCCAGTTGCAGTCGACCACTCGCCCAAATCAGAGGAGGTCCAAGTCTTTTAGGCCAGGACCAGATGGTATCAAGACCATCAGGTTAGAGAAGGTTCCTTTAACCCACCACCATCTAGCTTGTACTTTCACCTTATATCTGAATTCGGAAGAGCTCATTCCGGAGTGGTTGGTGAAAGGGCGCAGAGTACTCCTGCCAAAAATGGGCAGCTTAGCTGATCCACAGAATTATAGGCCAATCACTTATCTGAACACACTGTATCAGATATTCACAGCTATCTTAACTGATAGGATTGTTTGTGCAATCGAACCTGTGTGGCGAGATCTGTATGAACACGTTGGCGCTGAAGAGACCTGCACATACGTGTGCTTGCCACAGAACCGCACTCAGGATGTAACATAAATAAAGAATACCATATGAAACAGATACAAACGTCTCATTCGGTATATTTGGCCTTTCAATCTGTCGGCGAGGAACAAAGTGTCTTCAGCAATTATTATTGCCATCCTGGTAGTACTTTATTTATTTGGAGTAGTACCATTGAAGAAAAATGAGCTCAGATCTCTTGAAATCGGGATCACGAATCGCTATGCATATAAACAAAAATGCAGCTTTAGTTTTTTATTTAATGAATCTACATATCACGCCTTCTAGGTGATCAAGAAATACTAAATCTTGAATGTCTTCAAAACGGGATTATTACGGATACAGCATATATAGTTGAAAATGGACTGGACCTTTTTCGAAAATGATTAGGAAGCACGCAGAAGTGGGCAAAGGTGGGCGCTTTCACTTAAGCACATCGTCGCCACACTTTGACTCAACACATTTCCGATAATAGCTACAGAGCGTGTCATTCACACTTCGAGCTCCTAGGACACATACTATCTAGTTATCCAACTCATGCGAGAACGACTTACATCCAAAGGTATAATAAGGACCAAAGTGTGCTTTATTACCATCTGTAGAAAATGAATAGTGCCGCGAATACTAAAATTTGATATTCTTGATAATCTATTCTGTTGCGCGCTCGTGGCTTAACATAATTTTCCTTGACTTCTGGAAAGAAACCATGTTTTTTATCGAGTATTTCGCACCAGTTAACATACTTATTATATCCATTCCAAATCGCATTACAATTAGGTTGTAGAGGCATTTCCTTCAATTTAAGAGAATATCTTGTAGGGTAACTATCATCAGGCATACCCAGCAACCTTGACAACCGTCTTAGTGCTGATTTAAATATATCATAAGCTAACTGTAATTTACCTGTCTCTAAGCGTAGGGTGAAATTCGGCGTATATTTTGTTAAGCCTAGTATTTTCTTATAGAAAGAGGACTGTAATTTCTGGACCGAATGAAAGTACCCTAATCGCCAGACTTCTATTGCGTAAAAAGAAGACTAAGCGTGAGGCTACAAAAAGGGTAGTCTTAGTTAGCCAGGCATTAGATTTAGATGCAAATAAAATTCTTGAAACAGTACCCATACCAATATTCGCGGCAAACATTTTTTTATAAACTCTTTATAAAAAAGACCCGAGTCTGATGTGTTGACTCCGAGACAGACAAATTCACTCGCTACCTCCAGCCAAGTCTGTGCGTAGAAGAATTTGTATTCACATGGCCGACCTTTATGGTATACCATAACTTTTGATTTTGCTTCGTTGACCGTTAAAAAATTGTTGAAACAGTATTGAGCGTTAAGGTATAATTTCAATAGATCACATAAGTGATCTATTGAAATTATATGCAATATCTTGATTTCGTAAGTACTCTTCTAGATCATATATGTAAAGAACATAACGGAGAGAACTGAAGATCTCACCTTGAAGCACCCTACAAGTTAAATTTAGAGACGAAGTCAGACCCTCGCCAGTGCGAATAGATATGTTAGCACTATCATAAGGATTTTTTAAAATCCGTACAAGTTTGGTGGATATGCCTATCCTTAGAAGTTTGCTCCATAGGCGGCAGTGGTTTATTGAGTTGTAGCGATCTGTTTTTACCCCCGTTTAAAATTGTCTCACCGGACGCTTCAGTCAACCAGGGTTGGGGATTTTAAAG
>JAAAKG020174798.1:0-26874 GCA_010014905.2 Druon quercuslanigerum | reverse complement strand
TCTAAAATGGTTGCCTACTGAATGGATAAACGTCGTATGCGAGAAGGAGTCTCGCCCTATGCGAGTCGCGTATAACACCTTCATAAACTGAAGGATTTACAAAGATTTCAAAGATATTTTTGTATTTTTAACAATTTTGAGTAATTTTACGGAGATTTCAAAGGTTATAAAAAGATTTCGAAGAACTTGAATAATTTAAGGCTATTTAAGATTTTTCAATCGATTTTAAATTAAAGTCACTTTGAAATATTTTAAAGACGCCTGGTATTTTAAAGATTCCAAGAAATTTTAAAGAGATTTTTAAAATATTTTAAGGGATTCCAAAAGATTTCAATGAATTAAAAATATTTAAGGCTATTTAAGATTTTTCAATCGATTTTAAATTAAAGTCACTTTGAAGGATTTTAAAAACGCCTGGTATTTTAAAGATTCCAAGAAATTTTAAAGAGATTTTTAAAATATTTTAAGGGATTCCAAAAGATTTCAATGAATTAAAAATATTTAAGGGTATTTAAGATTTTTTAATCGATTTTAAATTAAAGTCACTTTGAAGGATTTTAAAGACGCCTGGTATTTGTAAAGATTCCAAGAAATTTTAAAGAGATTTTTAAAATATTTTAAGGGATTTCAAAATATTTCAATGAATTAAAAATATTTAAGGGTATTTTAACCTGGGGATAATATATAATTGCCCGGACAAGAAGCGATACCGATCTGTCGAAATTGCAAAAGCCACATTCTAGTCCGAGAGAAAGGTTTAGTTTAGGCGGGGCTCATATTCATTAGGATTCCAGCCACTCGCAAATCAAAGAATAAATATCCAAGTTCTTCGAATGAGCTTTTACCCGACTTAGAAGTCCAGAGTGTTCTAAAACAGTGACAACAATTTGATTTTTCGCGAAAAACGAAGAAAAAAATGCTCATAAATCAAATTCTATATTTTCAACATTTTTTTAAATCAATAGTAAAATTTTCAACAACAAAATTAATTTTCAACCATGAGAAAAATTTTCAATTAAAAAACTAGACATTTCTACAAAACAGTGGAATTTATATCCCGAAAATATAAATTTGAAACAAAACGAGAAAAATTCTGAACCAAAAATATAACAGACTTTTCAATAAAAAAAGATTTAAAAGCGAAAAATTTTCAACAAATTAGTAGAGTTTTTAACCAAATGAGAGAATTTTCAAGTAAAAAAAAAAATAATTTTTTGACGGGATCGTTATATTTTTACTCAAAGAGGACGACTTTTCTATGAAAAAAAGGAAAAGATCACTTTTAATAAAGCAGTTGAATTTTCACATAGAAAAGAAAGATTTTTAACGATGAAAAAAAGAATGTTGTACACAAAAAGACGAATATTTAAAAAAGAAATTCACTTTCGCCAAAAAAAATATCAACCTAATATTGAATTTTTAAATTGAAAAGATAGATTTTCAACAATAAAAAATAAAAATTTTAACCAAATAGTTCAATATTAAGCCTTGTAATTGAATATTTATATAAAAAAAGATATATTTTCAAACAAAAATGGAATAGATAATTTTTCAGTAAAAAAAAATATCTACTTTCAACCTCAAAAAACGAATTTTCAACAAACAAAAATTAAATTTTTAATGAAAAACAGTTTATTTCAACAAAAAGATACAATTTTGTTATCAAAATAATCGAAATTTGAACCCAAATATATACATTTTTAACAAAAGAGTGGAATTTTAAGACAAAAAGTCGAATTTTCTACGAAATTTTTGAAATTTTAATCCAAAAATATGAATTTTTGGCCCAGCAGTTGATTTTTTCATGAAAGAGCAATTAAAAAGCATTGAAAACAATTCAATTAACAAACAGGAGACGAGTTTTCTATGAAAATAATACAATTTTAATATAATTTTTTAACGAAACTGTTACATTTTTCAGACAAAAAGACGAATTTTCTAGAAAATAATTGAATTTTCAATTAGAAAATATGAATTAACAATAAAAAATTTCATTTTCGACTAAATAGTTAATATTTTAATTAAAAACGATCAATAAACTGTCAACCAAAAAAGAAGTACTTAAATATTCAGATCACAAAATTGATCATCATCTAAAAAAAGTCGAACTTTCTATGAAACAGTTAAATCTTTGTCGAACAAATTTTTTTTATTAAATCAGTTTAACTTTTCAACATTTGAGTGAATTTTGAAAGAATAACATTAATTTTCTGCAAAAAAAAAACAGATTTTCAACAAAATCTATGAATTTTTAATCAAATAGTTGAATTTTAAAATAAAAGAAATAAATTTTCAACAAAAAAATGGGATAGTTCTATTTTTGGTTTGAAAAAATTAATGATCAGAAAAAAAATGAATTTTAAATAAGATATTTCAATTTTTTACCAATAAAATGAAGTGTTAACAAAAAAGTTAAACTTTCCACACGAATTCTCAATCTCCAATGTAATAGTTGAATTTTCAACTAAAACCATCAATTTCCAACTAAAAGTGAAATTTGCAGCTAATGAAATTAATTTTCAAACAACATAAAAACAATTTTAAAAACAAAGTTCAATCTTCAACGTAGTGGGATTTTTCATCAAGAGAGATGAATTCTGACCCAAAAATAAACTTTTTTCAATTTAAAAGATCTAGCTTTCAACAAAAAGTTTTTGAATTTTGGTATTGGTTTCTAGTAACTCAGTTCGAATTCAAGCGACAAACGTGAAGAATTTTCTTGAAAAAAGAGGAAATAAATAAATAAAAATAAAACTAAATAAAATTTTTCTCACACACACACATTTACAAATTGAATCATTCCTCTGATATGAGCAAACACTTGTTCATCCAGGCAAACATTGGTGAACCAACAATCGAAAATATTTGTTCAGTAAATTAACTGCATGTATCTCTAATTAAATATTTATCCGAGTGTACATTGCTGGAAAAGAATTTGTCCTCTTGCCTTTGAAGGCGCACACCAGCGAACAACAACAAGCGAGCTAGAGAAGAAGCCCGACGTAAAAAAGCGCTTGTAAATTCGCCGAAAGGTGTATTTAAACAAGCAGCAGAAGCAGCAGCAGAATCAGCAACTCAGCGATTTATATGCAGGATTAAATTTTCTTTCGCGTCCCTGAGAGCCTTGGGGACTCCGATTCCGAAGTTGAGTGCTGCAGCAGCAGCAGCATCCCTTCCACCACGTGTATAGATTCCACGGCTCGTATGGATCAGACGGGAGAGCCAACTCCTTTGTCCCGAGCAGTGCGATGACTCGGCCGAGACTGGATTGGACTGCGCTGAGCTCAACACAACAATCTCATCACACTCACACAGCGGCAAGCGTCTTCGACGCGATACCAACGACGAGTATGTGAATTAAGATAGCCTCCGGAAATTAGGCTTGTAATTACTCCAAGACCGGAGACGGGTCCCCCTCCGACCATTCATTCACTGTGTCGACGATTTCAGATTCTTTAAATAAATATGCGACTGAACTTCGTGACGCTTATAAAAGATTTTCTTTTTTTTAATTACTACAGGATATTTTATGGTATTTGATAGAGATGGTATAATAACAATAATAATAATAATAATAATAATTCAGGACTCAAGCTCCAGATGTTTCAAGATACTTCACTGATTTCAGGAGATCTCAAAAGAATTTCAGTGATTTCAAATGACTTTATTCAAATTTAATTAACTTTAAATAAATTCAAGTGATTCCAGCTCCAGATGTTTCAAGAAACTTCACTGACTTTAGGAGACTTCAGACGAATTCCAGAAATTTCAAGTGGCTTCATGCAAATTCAATTAACTTTAAATAGATTCAAATAGATAAAAAAATAAATAAAGTGATTTCAACTCCAGATGTTTCAAGAGACTTCACCGATATCAGGAGATCTCAAAAGAATTACAGTAATTTCAAATGAGTTCTAGTGATTTAAAATTACTTTATAAAAACTTAATTAACTTCAAATAAATTAAAGTGATTCGAAGTCCAGATGTTTCAAGAGACTTCACTGACTTTACGAGATCATAAAAGAATTCCAGAAATTTCAAGCAAGTTCATAAAAATTCAATCAGGTTCAAATAAATTCAATTGATTCCAACTGCAGATGTTTCAAGAGACTTCACTGATACCAGAAGATCTCAAAAGAATTCCAGTGATTTTAAATTAGTTCTAGTAATTCAAACTCCAGATGTTTTAAGAGACTTCACTGACTAGGAAATCTCAACTAATTCCAGAAATTTAAAGCGACTACATGCAAATTCAATTAACTTTAAATAAATTCAATTAAATGAAAGTGATTCCAACTACAAATGTTTCAAGAGACTTCATTTATATCAGGAGATCTTAAAAGAATTCCAGTGATTTCAAATGAGTTCTAGTGATATCAAGTGATTTTAGGCAAATTCAATTAACTTCAAATAAATTCAAATAGATTCAAATATATTAAAGTAATTTCACATCCAGATGTTTTAAGATACTTTACCGATATCAGGAAATCTCGAAAGAATTCCAGTGATTTCAAATGAGGTCTAGTGATTTCAAGTGACTTCATGCAAATTCAATTAACTTCAAATAAATTCCAGTGATTACAACTCCAGATGTTTCAAGAGACTTCACGACTTTAGAAGATATCAAAAGAATTCCAGTGACTTCATGTGAAATCAATTAACTACAAATAAAATCAAGTAATTTCAATTCCAGATGTTTCAAGATACTTGAGCAACTTCTGGAGATTTCAAAAGATTTCAGAAAATTGTTGATAAATTCATTGACTACAAGAGATTTCACTAAATTTACGGCACTTCGTCGATTTTACGAAGTGTCTATTCATCTCACTGCTCATTCCATATAAAATGAATTCAAAAAATTTCAAAAGAATTCAAGTATCTCCAAGAGAATTACAGTGAAATCAAGTGAATTCAAGGGACTTCAATTTAAATAACTTTAGATATTACAAACTGATTTAAGTGACTTATAATATGACTACAAATTAATTCAAGTGACTTCAGGTAGCTCCAGACGTTTCAACAACACACTTTTGGTAGCTCCAGATGTTTGAATAGACTTCAGTAACTAAAAAAGACAAATTTTCTACAAACTAGTGTACTTTTTTAACCTGAAAAGATTAATTCTCCAAAAAATTATTTTTAAACCAAATAGTTAAATTTTTAAATAAATAGTTAGTTTCAACTAAAGAGACGAATTGTCAACTAACATTATGAATCTTCGCTAAAATTATATTTTAACAAAGCAGTTGAATTTTGAACTAAAAACTAATGTAATTCTAAAAACAAAAAAAGAGTTAAATGCTTCCAAAAAGACGAATTTTCAACAAAATAGTTAAAGTTTCAAAAAAAACTTTCTACCAAAATGTTGAATTTTTAACTAAGAACATTAATTTACAACCAAAAACAGAATGTAGTCAAGATTCCAGTTAAAAATATTAATTTAAAAACAAAAAATCAAATATGCAACAAAATAGTACATTTTTCAACGAAAAAATTAATTTTTAACAAATTATTGTTGAATGGAAGCAGAAAAGACGAATTTTCAACAAAATAATTCAATCCTGAACCAAGCAAATTGTTTTCAAGTTTCAACCAAGAGAAGTATTTTCAAATATTTTTAAACTGACTCGAACCAGTCCTTAAATTTGTTTAAATCTTTCAAAATAAAAAAATAGTCTAAAAATCTTCACATTTTTTCGAGATTTTTAGAAATATTTTAAAATTTTTTAACATTTCCTTTTTAAATCAATTTTCCAAAATAGAAAATCATTTATAACTTTCTTCGAAAACTTATATTTTGTTTAACATTTTCAAAGATTTGATAATTTTTTAATCTTCTCAAAACTTATAAGCCTACTAAATATCTTTAATAATTATTATATTTTTCCTACAAACAATTGTAAATTATTCTTGTTTTTTTTTTCAATTCCCCGTAATTTCCTCTCTTATATTTTCTATACTTTTGCAGTAAATTAAAAATTTATTTTTCGAAGAAATTTTGTTAATGAAATTGACTGGTAAGGAAAACCTGGTAATGCAAAATATTTTGTATTTTTTAACCCTAAAATATGAATTATCAACAAAAAAGTTAGTTATACACCAAATGGTTGCATTTTTTAAATTAAATAAGCCAAACAGATGAATTATGTACCAAAAATATACGAATTTTCAACAAAAAAATTGAATTTTTAACCAAACCTTTTTACCAAAAAGATGAATTAGGAAAAAAAATCCCCAAAAAATAGTAAAATTATCAACAAAGAATGCATTATTAACAAATTAAAGATGAATTCAACCAGAAAATATGAATTTTCAACAAAATAGTTGACATCCCAACTAAAAAAATTAATTTCTAAACGAAAAGTTGAAATTTCTGTCAATTCCTAACATTAATAACAAATCTTTCTAATTTTTTTTTTTTAATTTTTAGAAACATTTAAATTTTTAGAAACATTCTCGTCAAGTACATTTTTCAAAACATTAACAAATTTGTAATTTTTTGATACAATAGTAATTTTAAATCGGACTTTTCAAAAAAGAATAAAGAAGTAAAATTCTGCATCTTTAGAAAAATTGCCTTAAAATTTTCCGGATTCTTCATTAAACATTAAACAATTTTTTTTAATTTAATTTTTCAAATAAAAAATTATAAAAATTTCCTCAGGTTAATTCCCGGGTTTTCCGATTTTGTCCCCTGCTATTTTCACTCTCATATTCTCTTATCCTTTTTTGCAGTTACCTCAAAACTTTCTTTTTCGAAGAAATTTGCTAACAAAATTAACAACCTGGTACGTAAGAGTTGTCACGAGTTGGATCAGGTTTCTCGCCACGTGAAAAGAAACAGGATAGGTCACTGGCGAACCGCACGTGTTATGTCAATAGCAGAGTAAAGCGGCGATTGAAAAGAGGCTGATTCGTTTTCGCGCAAACTTCCGCCACAGTGTTTTATTTGAAAGTTTAACTTTATTTCCGACTGTTTCCAACGTTAGTCGTGCAACCTACGTGGCAACTACACACACCGTAAATTCGTTCAGCTGTTCGAGATTCAAAAGAATTCCGTTCTTTCTTTCAAGTTACTAAAATGTAGCGCGAAAATATTATCACAAGAACAAATTGAAATAAATGACTACAATCTTTTTAAAAAAATGGTTATAACTCGCATTTTTGAGAGTCTCTTCCAAGCATTAAAGAAATAAAATTTGCAATTTGTCTGTCAAAAGCGTTTTGACTTTTTTTTACAAGTTGACTCCTTGACATCTTTTAAATATTGATATCCTAAATAACTTTTTAAAATCCTTCAAAATTTTTTTAAATTCTATAAAATTCTTTGCACCCATTCAAAATTCAGAAATTACATTTAATTCTTGAAAATCTTTTTTAAACGCCTTGAAATTCTTTAAAATACCACAAAAATCGAATAAAATCCCGTAAAACATTTTCCAACCTGAAATGTCTTTCAAAATTTGTTTCAAAATGTCGAAATCTTTGAAATCCTTTAAAATACCTTAAAATCCCATACAATCGGATAAAGGCCCTTGAACTCCCGTTAAATCTTTTCATTTTTCTGAAATTCCTTGACAACTTCCGAAATCTCTGGACAACTCTTTAATTTTTTAAGTCCCCTAAAACTGGTATTTTTCGAGAGTCTCTTCCAAGTCAAAACTACTATTAAATAAATAAAATTTGCAATTGGTCTGTCAAAAGCGTTTCGAATTTTTCTTTTTATAACAAGTTGAAAATCAAATTTATAGCATTAAATTTAACAAATAGTAGCAAAATATTTTATTTATATTTTTTAATAATAAGGAGGACCCCCTTGACATCTTTTAAATATTGATACCCTAAATAACTTTTTAAAATCCTTCAAAATTTTCTAAAATCCTACAGAATTCCAACCTGAAATATCTTTCAAAATGACGAAATCTTTGAAATCCTTTTGAAATACCTTAAAATCCCATACAATCGGATAAAGGCCCTTGAATTCCCGTTAAATATTTTCTTCCAAAATTCCTTGACAACCTACGAAATCTCTGGACAACTCTTTAATTTTTCAAGTCCCCTAAAACTGACATTTTTCGAGAGTCTCTTCCAAGTCAAAACTACTATTAGATCAATAAAATTTGCAATTTTTCCAAAATTCTTCGTATTTTTATTTTAACGCGAAATTGAACATAATTTCTATACAAAATAAAATATTTTAATTCTATTTCTTTAATAATAAGAAGGGGAACTATTTAAAAATACCAAAAAACGTGAAATCTTTTGAGGTATTCTAAAATAAAAATGTACAAATCCTTAAGATTTTTTCTATAAATCTACTGGAATCTCTTAACATCTTTTAAATAACGTTGATATCCTTGACAACTTTTTAAAATATTAAATTTTCTAAAATCCTACGGAATTCTTTAAAAATTTTGAAATCAAATAAATTTTCTTGGAATCTTTATAAATACCGTTAAACTCTTTAAAATACAAGAAAAACACGAATAAAAACTCCGTAAAACATCTTGAAATCTAAAAAAATTACGAAATCTGTGAATTGCTTTAAAATCCATCAAATCGAATAACGCTCCACAAATTTCCCTTAAAACTTAGATATTTTCTGAAATTCCTTGACAACCTCCGAAATCTCTGGACAACTCTTCAATTTTCTAAGTCCCTTAAATCTGGCATTTTTCGAGAGTCTCTTCCAAGTCAAACTACTATTAGATCAATAAAATTTGCAATTTTCCAAAAATGCTTCGTATTTTTCTTTTTACGCAACATTGAACATAAATTCTATAGTATACAATTTGAAAAATAAAATACCTTAATTCTCTTTCTTTAATAATAAGAAGGGGAACTATTTCAAAATACCAAAAAACCGTGAAATCTTTTGAGATATTCTTAAATTCTTGGAAAAAATCGATCTTTTTAGATCCATTAAATCTGTTACAATCCCTTGAAATCATGAAATTCCTACAAAAATGTACAAATTCTTAGATTTTTTTTTATAAATCCACTGGAATCCCTTAACATCTTTTTAATAACGTTGATATTCTTGAAAATTTTTTAAAATCTTAAATTTTCTAAAACCCTACGGAATTCTTTAAAAAATTAGGCAATCTTTGAATTCCTTTAATATCTCATCAAATCGAATAAAGCTCCACAAATTTCCCTTCAATCTTAGATATTTTTTGAAATCCCTTGACAACCTTCGAAATCCCTTGACAACCTTCGAAATCTCTGGACAACTCCTCAATTTTTTAAACTCCTTGAAACTGGCATTTTTAAAACTCTCTTGCAAGTTAAAACTACTATTAGATTAATAAAATTAGAAATTTATCTGTCAAAAATATTTGGAATTTTTCTTTTTACGCAAAGTTGAACATAAATTTTATAGGATTACACTCGAAAAATTGTATCAAAATATAGCAATTCTTTTTTTTTAATAATAAATAGAGGCTACACTACTAAAAAAAATCTCAAGAGATTTGACCTTGCAATCCTCTGAAATCCTCGAAATTCGTAGAAGTTTTTAGAACTTTTCAATAAATCCATTGGAATCCCTTGACAACTTTTAAATATCGATATACTGAAAAATGTGCAAATCACATTTAATTCTTTGGAATCTTTTAAAAATAGTTTGCAATTCTTTAAAATACCATAAAACTCGAATAAAATCCCGTACAACATTTTGAAACCTCAAATATATTTAAAAATTTCTTTAAAAATGAAGAAATCTTTAAAATCCTTTGAAATGCCTTAAAATCTCATAAAATGGGATAAAGGTCCTTGATTTCCCTTTAATTCTTTATTTTTTCTGAAATTCCTTGACAACCTCTGAAATCTCTGGACAACTCTCCAATTTTTTAAATCCCTTGAAACTGGCATTCTTAAGAGTCTCTTCCAAGACGAAAATACTATTAAATAAATAAAAAGTGCAATTTGTCTTTCAGAAATGCTTGGTATTTTTCTTTTCACGCAAAGTTGAACTCTGCGGGAATTAAATTAGAATCAAGCGGTGGTGCAGGAAAGGTTGGAAGAAGGGCTCATCATTTCATGTATCACATGTATGGAATTTCTTCCGCTCTAATTCCAACAACCACACTTTTTGCAGAGGGTGCCCACACTGGAAAGAACATAACTAATTGTTATGCGGCTAGTAAAAAAAATTAAAAAAAAATGTATATACATCTTTGGTGTTTTTGATTATAGACTCAGGAAAATTTTTGTTTAAATCCAGGAAAATGTTTGCTTAAATTCACCAAATATTTGCTTGACCCCATATCAGAGAGGATTGTGTTTGATTCAAATAAACATTTTGCTGAGTGTAGAAAAGTGAGAGGGTGGCCGCAAAGTTTAATTTTTAAAATTCCCTTACTTTCCCTGATTGTTTCTTGATTAATTTTTCTTTTACCCATTATATTAATATTTAAAAACCAAAAATTTCATTTTGCCTTATTTTTAATGTAGAACCTTTTATAAGTGGACTGAAACCATTTTAGCTTTGAATTTATAATTTTTTGATTATTCTCAGAGCTTTCAGATTTACTTGAAAAGTGAAAAAGTGATCTATTTATTTTATTCTTTTAAATTTCAAAGAACTCAAAAGAATTCTATTCACAAGACTTTACAACCATTCAAGATGAATTCAAAAGAATTTAAATGAATTGGAAAGGTAATCAAAAAAAGTGAAAGACGAACAAAAAAAAATTTACCAAATTGAAACCAATTTAAAAATATGAAAAAATTAATTGAACTGAGTAAGTTTAAATTGAGTTTAGACAAAATCAAGGAACTCAAAAGCATTAAGAAGAATTTAGGATAAGCTAATAAAAATTCCAGGCAAATTACTAATAAATTTAAATGAATTGCAGAAAATATTTTAAAATCTCTTCAAATCTTTAAAACCCTACGAAATTGTTCATTTTCTGGGAATGAATTCTTTAAAATATTATAAAAACCAGTGAAATTATATGAAATCTGATATTTCCTAAAATCCTGAAAAATGTATTGAAACACCTTCAGAGATTTTAAAATTCCTTAAAATAATTAAAATCTTCGAAAATCTTATAAAACTCCTAGGAAATTCCCAAATTTTCCTAAAATCTTTGGAAATTCATTGCACTTTTTTTAAATCTCTGCAAAACTTATTAAAATAAATTAAAAAAATCACTTGAAATATTATAAAATACCTTAAAATATTTCGAATCTTTTAAAATTGCTTTAAAGTATTAAAATCAAGAAAAATTAAGAGTGTTTTGACATTTCCTTAAATATTTCTAATATTTTTAAATAGCTTAAAAATTCCTTAGAATTTTTGAAAATACCTTAAAATCTCTTAAAATCATTGAAATCCTATCAAATTCCTTAATTTTTTTGAATTAATTCTTTTAAATACATTGAAATATTATAAAATTACATGCAATCCGGTATTTCCTAAAATTCGATTAAATAACTGAAATCAATTGAAAATTCTTTGTAGTCTTTTCAAATTTCATTAAATTTTTAAAACCCTTCAAAATCGCTTTAAATTTTGTAAAGATCTCACAAATTCCTTGGAATTCTTTAAAAAATCCTAAAATATTTCAAATCTTTTTAAATCCCGCGAAAATTTTTAAAACTCGTTAAAACTCTTTAGAATTTTAAAATACCCCAAAATCTTTTAAATCCTTTGGAATACCTTCAAATTATTAAAACCTGGTCAAACATCCTTGGAATCTTTGTAAAGCTCTCAAAAATTCCTTAGAATATTTTAAAGTGTCCGAAAATATTTCAAATCTTTTTAAATCCCTTAAAAATTTTTAAAGCTCGTTAAAACTTTTTGGAAATTTAAAATACCTCAAAATCTTTAAAATCCTTTGGAATACCTTCAAATTATTAAAACCTGGTCAAACTTCCTTGGAATCTTTGTGAAGCTCTCAAAAATTCCTTGGAATATTTTAAAGTGTCCTAAAATATTTCAAATATTTTTAAATCTCTTAAAAAATTTTAAAGCCCGTTAAAACTCTTTGGAAATTTAAAATACCTCAAAATCTCTAAAATCCTTTGGAATACCTTCAAATTATTAAAATCTGGTCAAACTTTCTTGCAATATTTTTAAAGCTCTTGAAAATTCCTTAAAAATGTTAAAATATTCTAAAATTTATTAAATTGTTGAAAGGATTGAAATTAATTAAAAACTTCCTGGAATTCTTTAAAATTTTATTTAAAAAATGGACTAAAAAGTGATTTGTATATAAAAATTTACTTAAATAATAAAACTCGTTAATTTTTTCTGATGTCCAGGTTTTCCTGATTTTCGGTCACCCTGATTATATACTTAAGTCCCATATCAAAGACAGAATTAATTTAAATCGATCAAATACTTGTTTAACCCTATATATAAAAAAATATAATTTAAATATAAAAATATAATTCCTATCATTTGCCCCAGTTATTTTTCTGTTTTTTAGAAAAAGTTGTATAACCTGTGTGAAAGCCATTCACTGAGAGAGGAGATAAAATTAATTGAAAGTTTCTACGAGCTAGAGATATTTCAAAAACGTATTCAATATTGTAACTGCTCTCAAAAGATAACTCGAAATTGCAAAAAGACTTCAATTTCCATTAATTTGCTATCTTTTTATTCAAAAAAAGACAAAAGAAAAAAATTTTTGAATAAAAATAAAAAACAGGAAACAAAAATGAGAACAATAACAAAAAAAAAACACTTGTCAATAATATTCACGAACGTTTCGGTACTTAAACAGCACCCTTATCAAGGTAAGAAAAATTTTGAGCAGCTAAGAGCAGCAACGAAACAACGATGCTCACAGCGACAGTATCGTACTTTCGTTGCTGTTCTTACCTGCTCAATTTTTTTTCAAGGATCTTTTTAAAAAATTCAGTAACTCTATACATAAATTTTTAAACGATGCGCCTCTCTTTATTCAGACGAAATGCTGAAACAGTTGTTCGGTGACAAGACACGAGTTGTCGCACGTGTTTTTCGCGGCATTTTATTGGTCGAATTAATTATCCGCTCGGCGCGCGACGCTCGCGCACAAGTTCGATATTCGTTTGGCATTTACAGGGGAATTTCTTATTCTCGAGTTGCAGGAGGCCAGGTCGACACCAACCAGGTCACTGCACCCTGGACCTCTTACCGCCTTACTTAACCACCTCGGCGTGTCGTCATTGTCCTCTTGCTCATACGCAGGTTCAATTAATCTTGCAATTAAAGTCCTTATCGTTTAGATCCAACCAGTATTCTGTCCTCGAAATGCACCGCTGTCTCACACCCCGTCGTGCTGTTTTACGACATTTCTCCACTTTTTCAACTCGCTCGAATCATCCATTTACTCTTGACGTTAAACATTTACCTTCTCGTTTCCTTACTTTCCCACAGCAGTGCAGTAGTTCAATTTGAGGTGAAAAAAAGATATTTTCTCCGACATAAGAGGATTAAAAGGGGATTTTATTTATTGTTAAATACTTTTTATATCAAATGGGCGAATAGCACGAAAGTGCTCTGATTAACAGTGGCGTCTTTTTTTCAACAACTTTTTCTGTCTAGCAATTTTTGTTCTTTTTAACCAGCTTTTTATTTAGCTTTGACAATTTGTTAATCACCTCAGTACTTTTTACTGATAAAAATACATCAGAAAAAATACAAGAAGATAAAAAATTTTAAGAAATAGATGAACAAGCTAATTTAAAAAAATGCTTTGAAATCTTTGTCAAATCTTCTGAAATGTTTTGAATATTTTGCAATCCTTAAAATCTCTCTGAAATCTTTAAAATATTTCTGAAACCTTGCTGTAATTAGTATTAGCATATTCTACCTATTCCTTTAATAATGATAATAATAATAATAATAATAGTTTTAAAAATATTTGAAATCCTTGCAATATACAGAATTTTTTAAAATCTTTAAGAAATATTTCTGAAATCATCATAATACAATTTTTTAACCTCTGAAATCCTATAAATATTTATAAAATGTTTGAATTATTTGTGAAATTGTTGAAATCTTACAAATCCTCTAAATCTTTCTGCAATCTTTTGAAAACATTTAAAATACTGCAAATATTGTTGAAATCTTTTAAATTAACGTGAAACTATTTAAATCTTTGAATTCTTAAACAACTTGTGAAATCCTTGAAATCTTTGACTTTTTTAAGAAACATTTCCAAGATCTTTCAAAACTTTGTGAAATATTTCAGAAATCATTATTAACTTATGCTGCCTAGTCCTTTTATAAAGAATAATAATAATAATAATAATAATAATAATAATAATAATATTGTAATGATCATAATATTAATAGAAGAATATTTAAAAAATTAATTATATTAATAATTAATATAGTAATATTGAAATAAATAATTAATATAGTAATATTAAAAATCTTTGTGAAATTTTTGAAATCCCTTTAATTTTCTGAAATATTTGAAATCTTTAAAAAATATTTGTGAAATCCTTGAAATAATTATGATACCCTTCAAAATTTTGCGAAATCTTTTTAAATATTACAAATATTTGCAAAATCTTGTTAATCTTCAAGAAATTTTTGAATTCTTTGAAATCGTTGTGAAATTCTTAAAATATTTTAAACATTTGTAAAATCCTTGAGATCTTGAAAATCACTAAAATCTTTGACAATTTTTAAAAATATTGATGAAATTAGTATCAGCTTATACGGATTATTGCTTTGATAAATAATAATAAAAATAATAATATAAAAATAATAATATTAATATAATAATAGTAAAAACTTAATTATATTATATTATTAATTAATATATTAATATTCAAAACCTTAATTATATTATATTTTTAATTAATATATTATTATTAAAATAATTAATTATATTATATTAATAATTAACATAATAATATTAAAAATCTTTGTCAAATGATTCAAATCTTTCTGAAATCCCTGAAATCTTTTGAAATCTAACAAACAATTGCGAAATCTTATCAATTTGAGTGAAATCATTGAAATCGTTGTGAAATCCTTGAAATGCTTATAATCTTTGTGAAATCTTTGAAATCCATTTAATTTTCTGAAATATTTAAAATCTTCAAGAAATATTTCTGATATCTTTCAAATCTTTGTGATTCACTTATGAAATCAGTAACAGTCTATGCTACCTTTTTCTTTAATAAATAATGATAATATTAATAATAATAAAAATCTTTCAAATCTTGAAGAACTATTTGTAAAATCCTTTAAATATTTTTGAAATCTTATAAATCTTCGTGAATTCTTTGAAATCTTGAAAATCACTGAAATCTTTGAAATTTTTTGCAATCTTAGTGACCTCTGTGAAATGTTTAAAAAATTTATGAAATCAGTATGATCATGCTGTGCCTAAACCTCTGATGAATAATAAAAAAATTCTTTTAAATCTTTGTAAAATTTTTGTGAAACCTTCAAAATATTTTTTCAATTAGTATCAGCTTATGATATATCATTTAATAAATAATAATAATAATAATAATAATAATAATTGACACGTTCTCGATTATAAATAAAACAAATAAAATAAATGAAACAGAAATCAGTTCCTGCACATTTAATTGAAACAATGTGTAATTTCACTATTTAAAATAGTACAAATTCTTTTAGATTACGCAAAAACCGACTTATTATACTCTTTCCAAATGCCGGAATAATTAAAAATAATTTCTCACAGACTCGGAAATATTATCTAATCTGACTAGAACGGTTACGCTTTCATCGTCGCTTCCTCAAGTGAAAGTATATTAACATAAGGAGGATTCGTGAAGCACGTGGTCACGTGTGAGCTTCATTACATCCAAGATAAAGAACAAAATATATTTAAAAACTCTTCAATTTTCTTAAATCTCTTGAAATCTATAGAAAATCCTTATAAATTGATAGAATTTAATTTATTTAAAAATGTTAAAACGTTTAATATCCTCTGAAATTCTTTGATAGTTTTTTAAGTTATTTTAAAATTTTAAATAATTTATAAAGTTTCAATCGGACGTTTTTTTAACGTGAAAATCTGGAAATTCTAAAATTGTGAACTGATTCCGAATCATCTTGTAAAATCAATTATTATTCACTTTTTTATTCTTTAGGTAAAATTTAATTTTAAAAATTATGAATTAATTTGCATTCACAGTCTATCAACTAAAAATGTTTTCTATCAAAAATCTGCGATTTTAAACGATTCCTATTTTTCATTGCCTAAGCCTTTAAAAATACATAGTAAAATTCTTTAAAGTAAAATATTTGCTTAACAACTAAAAATGGAAAATTTTTTTAATGAAAGATTTTGAAATTAAACATTCTAAACTGACTGCGATCATAATTGATAAAAATCACAATTTTAATAATTACTTTTTCAAATCTTTGTGATAATAATAATAATAATAAAAATCTTTCAATACTTCTGAAATCTTTTTCAATCCTTGAAATATTTCTAAAATCTTTTGGAATCTTTACAATCTTTTGACAATCTTATTGATTGAATTAAGTATTCTGAACTAAATGATATCATAATTGATGAAAATCACAATTTAATCAATTATTTAAAAAAAACCTGTTGAAATCAAAGTTGGACAAAATTTTTATTATAAAAATGTTCTTAAAATTTCCGTTAAAAAAATAAATACATTGTCATTTCCATATTTTTCCCTGCCTTATAAAATTCCAAGTCATTTCCTGGTCCAGCGGCCACCCTGGATTTTTTTTTTGAAAATATCTTTGAAGACAAACAAAATACAGTGAAACTCTTCTATAGCGCCGACTTTGGGGTTGACGGTTGGCGGGAACTAACTCATTATAGCGCGCTCCGCTCTCGTTTGTTCACGCGTGTGAGAACCACAGACCCCGCTTACCCCGCGCAGCTCCTGTTACATCTACTTGCGGCGCGGCGACAATTCTCGGAAGGGTTATAGAAGGGAGGGCTATTGAAGGGTTTCTCTGTAGTTGCATTAGTGTCATTTTTTTTAAAACCCGTAGCACAATAGTAGCCTGTCATTTCAGGGATTAAACTTTACTCCAATTATTCACCATCAAAATCTCTAAACTTGGTGCTTTAGATTTGAGGTTCATTGTTAATTCACAAAACCTCTTTGGCGAGATTAAGGCGGATTCAAGTTGCCGTAACGCCTCAACTCGGTATCATAAGCTGAGATCTACTACTATCTAGGATCCTCGGTGAGGATGTTACCTCCACAATTGGATGGTCAAAGCGGTTAAATATGCTTGGTTTATATCCGCAAAATGGAAATCCAACCACTAAGATCGTTTACCTTAAATCCTGCCCGACGTATCGCGCCCCTTGTGTGAAGGTAGAAGTGCAAAATCCAAAAGGATAATTCCAAGTTGGTACCAATTTACGTTCGCAATTCCGGCAAACTCACCTGTAATCACAAAAGAAAAATTTTGCATCAGTTAAAGTTGAAGTTTACATTCACTCACTCTCTCTCTCTCTCGCTCTCTCTCTCTCTCTCTCTTTACGGGTTATTTCATAGTTTAACGACCGACTCGAGAAAAGCTCCCTCTATTCTTCAACGGGGCTTACACCCACAAAAAGGGATTTACTCAAAATACGATCCCTCTGAGAAAAACAAAAGAGTATGAGTGGATTTAAACTTCACTAAAATTTCCAACCCTATCCTTTTTTTTTTGTTTGAAAGTAGGATGACGTTCGTTCTAAAAATTCTTTAACACAACAGAGCGAAGAAATTCAAATTAACTGAATTCTAAAACAAATATTTGAATTTTCCACTAAAAAATATCAATTTTCAACAAAAATGGAAAAGTTAATCTTTCAGTTACAAAAATTATAATAGTTGAATTTTAAGCGAACAAAATCAATTTTAAACTAAAATAATGAATATCTAACTGAAATACTAGAATTTTCAACCACAAAGATTAGTTTTCAAACAGCAAGATTAATTTTCTGCCAAAGTGTTTTCATAAAAAAAAAAATCTTTGACAGAAAAAGTCGAATTTTCAAACTAACAAATATTAATTTTTTCTGAAAAAAAGATTAATAGTCGATCAACACCTAAATAATTGAATTTTAAAATTAAAAAATTATTGTTTACTAAACAAGTCTATTTTTAACTAAGACTGTGAAGTATTTAACTAATATAATTAATATAGAAATTAAATAGTTGAGCTTTCGATCAGAAAGTTGCATTTTCAACCAAGAAAATAACAAAAAAGATGAATTTTAAACTGAAAAAGAATATTTTTCAATCAAAAATTGAATAATTAAATTTTGAGTCAAAAAATGTATGTTAAACCCAAGAAAGGAAAAATTCCGTTTCATTCACAGAAAAAAACATTTTTGATCCAAACAGCTCATTTTTCAGTCCAAGAAACGAATTTTAAACTAAAATTACGAATCTTCCGAAAACAAAAATTTTGTACAAAAATAATTAAACTTTTAATAAAGTAATTTTATTTCGAACCCAAAAGATGAATTTTCAACTAAAATAATAAATATTTAACTGTAATACTTTAATTTTTAACCGACAAGTATCAATTTTAGGCAAGAACATTAACTTTCAAAGAAAAAGATAATTTATAATATTCGAGTGGAACAAGTTAAATTTTCAGTTAAAAAAATTACACTCAACAGAAAAAACTAAATTAAAAAAATTGTCACATTTTCAAACAAATGGATTAAATTTCTACAAAAACTGTAAATATTTGGCTAAAACATTGATTTCTACCAAAAAAGGACACATTTTCAACTAAAAAATAATTTTGAATAATGAAAAAGATAAAATAATTTTTAACAAAAAATTTGAATTTTTAATCAAGAGTAATTTTATTTTTAACCTGAAAAATAAATGTTTAACTGAAATTATAATTATTTAACTGGAATACTCGAATTTTTAAACGACAAGAAGAATGTTTAGACAAGAAGATTCATTTTCGAAGATGAAGATAATTTTCTATTAAAAAAAAATAGGTTTTTTTAAACAAAATACGTGTATTTTCAACAACACAGTTGAATTTTCTATTAAAAAAGATCAATTTTGAATAAAAATGGTTGCATTTTGAAATAGGAAAGATAAATTTTCAACTAAAAAATGAAACAGTTAAATTTTAATTTGGACAAATTAAATTCTAAACAAATTGAGGAATTTGCAACCAGATTAATTTCCTATAAAAAAGGTAACTTTTCCAAAAAGTTGATTTTTTGAGTAAAAAATGTAAATTTTCAGCCAAATAGGTGAAATTTCATTACAAAATTTTTTTAAACTTAAAATCGAACAGAAATCTATTTTCTTATAAAAAATTATGTAAGCTAAAAAAGCATGAAAAAGATTTACATTTAAAAAACAGATTAATCAGAGATTAATTTTCAATTAAAATGATGAAATTTTACTGCAATCAGAAGTACATTCCCGGCCACTTTCGGTTAAATCTAAAACATTTATAAAATTGGGATATGTTTGGGTTATTATAAATTATTGAATTCCAATTTGCAGTGGCAATGACAACTTGTAAATTAATTATCGCTTGTAGAGATTTCATGTCTAGATTGAAGGCTTGATTTAATCAAAATTGTCAGTCGGGAATCGTATGAAAATTGGCATGGACATTTCTACTTCCGGATTTATCAATTGCTGTTGTATAGGAAGAGTGATACAATGACGTCACGTTGATGATACTCAAGTTTCAATGTGCAAAATGACTCTTCACGTCCTAAAGAGATAAACCATTCCTCATTCAATACACACTCGTTCTGCCACATCCCTCTTCAATGATTCAGTCGACTTCAAATTGACAATCCCTTGAAATCTCTAAAATATCATTCATCAGAAAAAAAGACTCTTTTGTCAAAAAAAAAAAAAAAAAATTGTTCTACCAATGCAAATTTTTCCTTCATTCAAAATAATCTTCTTTTAAAACTACTTTTCAGAGTCCATAGAGCAGGTAGATATTAAAGTCTCTAAATTATGTTATATCTGTAATTATATTTTATATTTGCAATCACGTTTTATACATCAGTTTATATTTTATAGCTTGTAATAATACCTTGTATCTTCTTCAGCTATATATGAATAATTGTGAAACCATATAATTCATCGTCACCATAAAAGTCATACACATAAAATGACAAAGAACATACGAGAAAACGTGGATTTCCCTTTTAGAAGCATTAAAAGTGACGTTTGTTGCTTTGCGAGTTTGAATTACGCCGTTGAATGTTTGCTTTTCAGCTTCATCGTAAAAATGTAAATCAGGAACTTGTCAGGGCCCGAAGCCCCATGTTCACTCTCTACTGCTGAAGAAACGATAACGTAGAAATGTTCTAAAACCGGAAGTACGGTATAAGACTATAGGAGGTAAAAATTGTAACCGTCCAACACATCGTGCGAGGCCACTGGTTGGTAAAGGGTTCTCACCAAGGCCGCCTCAAACTCCACATCCGTCTCACCTGCTCCTCTTTCACTTTACTTTTACAGGTCCCCATAATTAATTAACACGCGAAAAAAAATTAATTTCCCAACTGATTATACAATACTCACAAATTCAAAATTCTATTATTTTCGCGCCAAAAGCATACTAACACGCGAAGCGCGTTTACAGTCCTGCAATTTGGCTACGATTTCTATTTCTTACAAATTAAATATCGAAATTCTATAATCAGATCTCGGATTCGTAATCAGCGATCCTAAAATGCCCCGATTATTCATTTTTAGCTAAATCCGTAGAAATTACAGTATTTTTGCCGCCATATTGGATCCGCCATCTTGAATTTTTAAAGATTGACTTCAGATTTGTTATCAGAGACCGAAAAAATCCCCGAGTAACAATTTTTAATCAAATGCGTCAACATTAAAAAAATCGTCGCCATCTTGAATTTTTAAATATTGTCTTCCGATTTGTAATAAGCGACCCCAAAAAGCACGAGTGACAATTTTAAGCCAAATCCATCAAAATTATCAAATTTTCGCCGCTATATTGGATCCGCCATCTTGAATTTCAAAATATTTACCTCAATTCATCATCTGCGACCCCGAAAACCACAAGTAACCATTTTTATTTAATCAGTCAAATTTATACGATTAACGCCGCCATATGGGACCCGCCACCTTGAATTTCAAACTATTCTCTTCAGACTCGTCGTAATTATCATCGCCAAAAATACCAGAGTATCCATTTGAACCAAATCTGTCGAATTTGTACCATTTTCGCCGCCATATTGGAGCCGCCATTTTGAATTCTAAAATATTGACTTCAGATTTGTAATTAGCAACCCTAAAAACTCCGATTAACCATTTTTAACCAAATCCATCGAAATGATACCATTTTTACGACTATATTGAATCCGCCATCTTGAATTTTTAAATATTGAATTCAGATTTGTAATCTATGAACTAAAAAATCCCCGAGTACCAATTTGTAGTCAAATCCGTCAAAATTACAAAAATTTGGCCGCCATATTAGATCCGCCATCTTTAATTTCAAAATACTGACCTCAGATTCATCATCTACGACCCCAAAAACCACAAGTAACCATTATCTAAATCAGTCAAATTTATACCATTAACGCCGCCATATTGGAGCCGCCATCTTGAAATTCAAAATATTGTCTTCAGACTTGTAATTATCACCCTCAAAAATACCAGAGTAACCATTTGAACCAAATCTGTCAAACTTGTACCATTTTCGCCGCCATATTGGAGCCGCCATTTTGAATTTTAAAATACTGACTTCAGATTTGTAATTAGCAACCCTAAAAACTCCAATTAACCATTTTTACCCAAATCCGTCGAAATGATACCATTTTTACCACTATATTGAATCCGCCATCTTGAATTCTTAAATATTGAATTCAGATTTGTAATCTATGACCTAAAAAATCCCCGAGTACCAATTTTTAGTCAAATCCGTCAAAATTAAAAAAATTTTGGCCGCCATATTAGATCCGCCATCTTGAATTTTGGAATATTGTCTTCAGATTTGTAATTAGAAACTCTGAAAAGCTTCAAATGACAATTTTAAGCTAAATCTGTCAAAATTATACAATTTTTTCAGCCATAATGGATTCCCCATTTTGAATTTGAAAATATTGATTTCAGATTCATCATCCGCGACCCCAAAAAGCCACAAGCAACCATTTTTATCCAAATCAGTCTTTATACCATTTTCACCGCCATATTGTATCCGCCACCTTGAATTTCAAAATATTGTCTTCAGATTTGTAATTATCATCCCCTAGAAATACCAGAGTAACCATTTTAGCCAAATCTGTCAAATTTGTACAATTTTCCCCGCCATTTTTAATTTTAAAATATTGACTTTAGATTTGTAATTAGCAGCCCTAGAAACCCCGATTAATCATTTTTAACCAAATCCGTCGAAATTATAACGTTTGTACCACCATATTGAATCCGCCATCTTGAATTTTTAAATGTTAACTTCAGATTTATTATCAGAGACCCCAAAAAGCCCCAAGTAACCATTTTTAGCCAAATCCGTAAAAATTACCCAATTTTCACCACCATTTAGTATCCGCCATCTTTAATTTTTAAATATTGTTTTTAATTCGTAATCAACGGCCACAAAAATTTTCGAGTAATCATTTTTATAATAAGTAATACATCTTTAGCCTAATCTGTCAAAATTATACAGTTTTAGCCTCCATTTTGTATCCGCCATCTTGTATTTGAAAATATTGACCTCAGCTTTGTAATTAACACCCCCAAAAATACCAGAATAAAAATTTTAGCCGAATCCTTCGAAATAAAAATTTTTACGCTATAATAGTTCCGCCATTTTCAATTTCTGAATTCAAAATCAATATTCGTAATCAGCAATCCCAAAAACCCACGAGATACCATTTTCATCCAAATTTGTGAACTTTTTGCGAAAGTTATGGGTCACCTGGCCCACAGTAAATCCTTAACATAACCTTTAAATTGAAGGTTACTCGTTATGGCGCGAGATTTAAATTGAGAAAATATTTCATAGAATTTCAAAATATTTCCACCATTTATTCTTAAAATAGTTCAAAAGTTTACAATAGATTCATTAATTTTTATAAGGATTTCAAAGCTATCCAAAGAGTTTTGAAGCATTTCCGAAGATATTTCGGGCTATAGACGGCTTTTCAAATAATTACATAATTTAAACTTCCCGCGAAAATGTACCGCCTGAATGTAAAAAGAGCGCTAAATTCAAATTAAAAAATAATTCAAAGAAAGAGAAAAAATACTTTTCGCATAAAACAGTATATGATTTAAAACTAGTATAATTGTATTTACTTTACTGTAGAGAATGTTCATAAAAAATATATGTGTAATTACGCTACATATTTGTCTGTACAATAAATGCTTTAAATTCCCACCAAGGCCTCCATATAATCTACATCCGTCCCGCCTGCTCTATTCTTACTTCACTTTTACATCATACGTTCGCATAATTAATTCACCGGCGAAAAAAATTTAATTGCCCAAGTAAGTTTGCTCAAAAACAATACTGCCACGCTTAAACATAACCTTTAATTTAAAGGTCATTATAGCGGGAAATTCAAATAATAGTCTATTTCAATATAAAATATTTCCTTATTTCTCGCCTTGAGAATTTTTGTCATATTCTGAAATACCTAAATTCGCTCATGGAAAATCTTGATAGGAATTCCCAATTTACCCAAATATCCCCTAAAATACAGAGAGCGACTTTTCTCACCCTACCTTGGATTCTTGCAAGGACATAATCGAAGAGTATCATTATCTTCGAGGCCAACTGGCAATGGGGGTGTGGAAGAAAAATTTTCCACTGAAAGTCACCAGAATAATTAGGATGTTTTTGAAGAAATATTTGGCTTGCGAACAAATTGTAACAAACTTAATATAGTCACAATTAAATAAATAAATCATTTTAATCAATAATATTGAAAGAAGTAATATAAAATAGATGAATATGATTGATTTATTTACTTAACGTAGGCTTTAAAATGATTTTTAAGAATTTAAATTTTTTTACATAACTTTAATAAATAAGCATAATTTAATTTATATTTAAGATATTTCAACAAATTTCTAGAGAAATTATATTATTAAATATACATCAAAATTCGACAATTTCCCTTACAAATTAATTATTTTTAAAATAGAAACAATTAAAATCGTAATGTTCGAAATTTAAAAGCTCCTTAAAATTTTATCGATTCAAGGCTTTCTGTTTCAAAAAATTCACTTTCAAGTTATTCACATTTTTTTCGTCTTAAAAAATAAATTATTGTTCAATTTTTGATACTTCAAGAACAGTTCAATTTTAAAAATAATTAACACATTTTTTACAGTTCATTAAATAAAAAAGTCTTTTAATACAAAATTTCAATTTCAAAGAGGGGGCATTGTAAATGAGGGGGGTAACTAGTAAAAATAAGTGGATGGAAAGTAGGAGAAGTGTAAGTAGGAGAAATTAGTGGAGGGGAAGTAGGAGAAATTAGGGGAAATTAGGGGTAAATAGTGGAGGAGAAGTAGGAGAAATTAAGGGAAATTGGGGAAGGGGAAGTAGAGATAGTGATTGGCATTGGAAATGAGGGTAGGATATGTAGGGAACATAAGAAAATAAAACTTACAGAAGAGCAACGAATGGAAATAAGTGGATGGAAAGTTTGGGAAGTGCAAGTAGGAGAAATTAGGTGTAATGATGAGAGGGAAAGTAGAAATAGTGATGGGAGGGAAAGTAGTGGTAGTGAAAGGAGGGGGCACTGGAAATGAGGGGATGGTAAACAGGGAAAGTAGGAAATAGTAGAAATGAGGGGCAGTGAGGAGAGGACGTACGAGAAAATAGGGGTAGTGAAAGTAGGGTCTTGGAAAATTAGGATATAGTAACTAGGAAAAATAAGACACAGGAAGTAGGGGAAGTAAAGGGAGAGTAATTAGGAAAAATAAGACATCGAAAATATAAGAAATCAGGGGAGGGGAAGTAGGAGAAATCAGGGGTAATTTGAGGAGGAAAAGTAGAGGTAATGAAATAAGGGGCATGGAAAATGAGAGATGGTATGTAGGGGAAGTGAGGAAAATTCAAAAGAGGGGAAGTATTGGAAATGAGGGGAAGTGAGGGCTGGGGACGGAGAGTAGGGTAAAGGGAGTGTTAGCTGTGAAAGAAAGGAGATGTGTAAGTGGAGGAGGGAGAATTTGTAAAAAAAGTGCGAAGGGACAAGTGAAGGGTGGAGAAGTGAGGGGAGGAAAAGTATGAAGAGAAGGGGAAGTATGGAGGGTTTAACGACTTAATTAACGTCCTAATAGGCTGATTTCCATCTAAGATGTGGAGACCCTCGATGGCAGTCGAGAACTCTGTTGGGGTTGGCGCTGAGGGTTGATGAAACAACCTACTCAAGAGAGAAGCATGCACTTTCGCATACTGCCTTTCACGACGAGGAAACTGTTTAACGCTTCGGACGTACCAACAAACACTACTCTACAATTCGCTTGAACCTACGTCAAAGCGTTTTCATTAATCTCGACGACGCCTCAGCGAACCTGAATCATGATTCTACGGAGAACACACTCCAATTGTCGACGCTTTCGAGTATATGCAAATTCGTCCATTTGGAAGAGGGACAATAGAGAACCGTTAAATTAGACAAATGGTGCTCTTGTTTGTTGTATCGCATTCAGAGCTTTCCAGTTTCGATGCTTTTGCGTCAAGTACTCAATTTTAAATTCAGCATTATTTTAATTTGAATTTGGCGCCAAATTGCTAGACCAAATCAGAGGTTATGTTTAAACGTAGAAGCACGATTCTTGGCGGGAAATTCAAAATGCTAAATTAACTAACTTCCTAGTTTTTTTCATTTTAACTAGCCTATTCTCTCAAGAAATTATCAAATTGAGTTTCAGATATCCAAGGAATGTTTTACATGTCCTGAAGATTCACAGTATTCAATTTTCATGTTTAGATATTCCGAGAAAAATAGGAAGATAAGCATCTTTGCTGATTCTAGAGAGTACCTTCCCTCGGGACTCGATAGGAAAGTTCCCATCAGCTATGAGCAGACCTATCTGGCTTATATACGAGTATTTATGGTACTTAGGAACCTCGCTCTGCACCCATAAAGCCACGCCATCTTTAGCTTCCTCTCGAGATACCAGATTCTCCTCTCTATGCGAATGACTTTATAAAATCTCAAATTAATTTCTCATTCTCTAACAGGGTGATAAGAATTTCTAAGTACAAGTTTACTTTTAGTATATAACTAAATTATTAACCTCGCAAACTCTCTTCATGTCATTTTTATATTTGCCCTTGAAAATGTCAGGAAAGCAATTTAATCTAGCCAGTTCAAGCATGAGTGAATTTGAAAAAAAAATAGCGGAAAAGTTGAAATAAAGAGGGTAAGGGAGGATGGACGACTAGTCCCGAGGCAATGTCGGTTCGTGAATACTTGATGGGGTGGTGCAATCGAATTTATTGCCTCTTGCCACTTTGAAATCACCCTCGGGCGACACACATTTTACCACAGCACCAGCAATTTTTTTTTTTTTTTTTCCAAGAGATCTTCAAGAAAGGCCTTGAGGAGGTGGATTTTCAGCAGAGATTCAATGATATCCCTATGGAATGTTTTTCAAGATACTTAAAACGAAACGGTATATACAATAACATACGAAGGAACTAAATATTAGGAATTTGAGGTCGAACAACTATAGCTTTCAGCCGTAATTTTGCAGCTGGCATCGAAAAGCGGAAGCAGTAACAAAATTAACTTGCCGCTACTACTTGCTGGTGGAAAGTAGAGGGCAGGTGGGGCACTAGACACCCCCCCCCCCCCCCCCCCCCCCCCCCCCCCCCCCCCCACCCCCAAACCATCCCCCCACCGCCCCACTACTCTACAAAACAAACCCCACACACTCCAAAGGAAGGACAGACCGCACAGCGAAAGGCAG